>JAEANM010009068.1:0-16587 GCA_017656035.1 Myanophis thanlyinensis
GCCACCTAATGAGAAGGAAGGACTCACTGGAGAAGAGCCTAATGCTGGGAACGATTGAGGGCAAAAGAAGAAGGAGACAGCAGAGAATGAGGTGGCTGGATGGAGTCACTGAAGCAGTCGGCGTGAGCTTAAATGGACTCTGGGGGACAGTAGAGACAGGAAGGTCTGGAGGAACGTTGTCCATGGGGTCACGATGGGTCAGACACGATTTCGCAACTAACAACATATAATCATATGACAGATTAAATACACCCCATGTAAAAATTATTTTAATATATGTGGCTAAAACAATTGTTTGTATTCATTCAAACAATATATAAAGTCAAATATGGTATTACTTAACATTGACTTTGCAATTATTTATTCAACAAAACATAACAGATATACCATTTCCTTCTGTGGAAAGGATAAGTCCACCCTTTGCTCTAATGCAGGTAGTTCTTGCTTATCAACCAGAACTAAGTTACAATGGACTCCCCCCCCAACATACACAAGTTACTTATGACACATCCTTAAGACTGCTGCACACAAACATGGTTTTTGGCAAAAAAAAAAAAGAAGAAGAAGGTTAAATGAATCCATTCTCCCATTTGGGAGAATGGGTTCACTTCACAACCATATGATTTCCTTAATAATTTCAGTCAATTGTTGTAAAAATGGTTGTAAAATCAGGTCACATGGTGATTCACTTAACAACTGCAAAGTCTTTCGATCAAAATTCCAAGACTCAACAATACAGCTTATCTATACCAGATATTGCCTCTTTTGGCAGAAACAACATCAAATTGATACTTCTTATAACTGCCTCATAGTATCTGACATCCACTGCAATTTATTTCCATTCTTCCATGCAGATTTTTTTTTTTTCACATATGTGATGTTTGAAGGGTTTCAACCCATTTCAAATTATCCCACAATGTCTTGATGGGATTTGCTGTAGATACACACTTTGACTTAGTCATTCCAGATTCTTCCATTTCCTTCTTTTTCCTCCAAGCCATTCCTTGACATATTTATTGCAATGTTTAGTTTTCATTGGGTCACTGTTTCAGATATATTTCCTTACCTAAACAGAGAAAGAGAATGACCAGGGACAGGCATAAAAGCAGTGGGAATAGGAGCAACTTTTGATTTCCTGCCAGCTTCCCCATTGATTTTCTTTGTAGAAAGTTGGCAGAGAGCATTGGAAATGACTAACATGTGACTGGCTGACTGCTGTAGTACAGCATTGGGGCAGAACTGAAGCAGATACAACTTGGCTGAATATTAATCACACTGGAATAATGGATCACAGATTTTGATGCATTCTTTAAGTTACTCCACTTGAAGTATGTTGATTCAAAAATAGTTGCCCAATAATGCAGTTTCTCCCAATTGAAGGTCACAAGAGTTTTAGAGGTATATACACTTATCTAACAGAAAAATGTTTATCGAGTCTGCTGAATGTTGTGGTTTCAATTTTTGCCATATTTTGACATTCCTCAGCATAAATAATTTAATGATTGCAGCAGCAATGACTCCTTGGATTAAAGTTGAGATATCAAATGATGACAAAACAATCTAACACATAATGTGACTATGAGTCAAAGATAAATTATGTTAGCATCTTTTTTTTTAAAAAAAGCAACCACTTATTTTACCAAAAACCAACATTTAATCACTTCTAACCTAACCATTTTTCACCAGGCCGTCTATCTGCTTTCTTGTAGTGATAGTGTCAAATATGGTAGCAGTGAGGCTAATTGTACACTCTGGTTCCATGGATGTCTACCTTCTCACTTGATTTAAGCTTCCAGCATGTAAACAATAACACTCCAGGGACATTACTGGGTCACAGTTACAACTCTGAAATAAAGAGGAACAATCTTTGAGAAAAAAAAATCCCAATCAGAGGTAGCAGGCTCTTGAAACAGAACTAGATGACAAGAAAATAGGAACTCCCTACATCTGAATTATAGAGGTTATCTGCCTATTCATCCAAAACATAGTTATAAAAGTAATACATTCAGAGATTACTGTAACTCCAAACTACTTTCATTCTGTAATTGCCACTAAATGTTACAGGTACCAGTAAAGCAGCCACATTCTAATAGGCAGAGCCATAGCACTAGAATAAGAGCTCCATCAAAACAGACATGACCCTAAAGTTATTCCAGTAAAAATGGTACTTCAAATCTTTGCAATAGTTTTCCTGATCTTTTCCTTATATGACTTATTTTTAAAAACAGCACATACATGACATTAAAAATGCATAAAGTTCTCAAATTTATCAGCATCCCTGTTATCTAAGTCAACTCTGGAATACTAAGCCACAGAAAAACAAGAACATGGACATTCATATTTTTAGGGAAAGACTATGCTAATAGAGACCATTCCCCATGTTGCCCTTTGGAGAAGATAAATTTAGCATAATTCCTGTTTGCTCATTGTTGAATTAACTAATTATATGGAAGCTAATCATGCAACATAAGAATTCACAAATATTTTATGATTCTTTAGTAATGACATCTGTTCTCGCAACTTAAAAAATTAAAACTAAAATGAACAATAATAAAACGGTGGTGCAAAGGGTATCCAAACTGGGAAAAAAAACATTATTTAAAAAGTAAGTACTGGTCTAAAAGCTTTATCCACTAGATCTGCCAATATACTGGAAAAGTTTCTCCTGATTATACAGAATTAATATGAAACAAATGTATGCTCATTTAAATCTTTGTCAATGATTTGGAAATTCAAAGGACATTGTGCAACACATATCCAAAATAAGTATTTTTCCACAAGCTATGGTATGTAATAAAAAAAACAGCAAATGGAGGAGAGGGAGGGGCATAGTTTCCTATTTTAAAGATCTAGTTTTCAACTAGGGAGTACGGTAATTTCACAGCAGGATCCTTCTGTTTATTTCCCAGGATTATATTTTTAGGAAGAATATAAAAATATTGATTTCATTTTATGACTGCTTTTTGCAGCAAAAAGAGTTTTGCATGATCTATTGTTATAAGTTTCTAAAAACAAAAATGCATTCCCAATTGTTTGATTCCCAGCAAAGGTATATCAATTAACATAAAATTAATTACATTTCTTAAGACTTAATTTGGGGAAAATACAAGCAGAATGGCAGCTTTAGCAAATTAGCATTTACTGTATAATTTACTTAATACTTTGTAAATATTTTTTTTTTGCAATCTGCAAGTTGTCCTTTTTCAAAGTCGTCAAAAACAAATTTTATCAAGTTACATTATTCCAGTTAATCATGAGATGGCAGTATTCAATTTTAATATTTTGCAACAAAATAGAAAAGGATTGCAAAGTGAGTCATCAGCAACACCTAAATAAACTGTGATCAATCTGGTCATACATAAAAACCTCTTTTCAAAAATCAGACTTTTCTGGGAGTTGAAGTCCACAAGTCATGAAGGAGCCGTAATTGCCTACCCCTGTAAACCCAAGAGAGAACTTTCCTATCTATGATGTGTATTTTTCTCTACCAAGCAGGTGATGGAATTGAAGGAATGCACCCAAAGCAGTGAGGGAAGGACAGTCATCTGGCCAGTCAGATCAGACAAATCAATCTTGGTGCCTGAAGGCAAAGCAGACATTCCACCCATATTGCCTTTAGATCCACTATTGAAAGCATCAGTACTTAAATTTAGCACTGCTTTCATATATATGTGCACAGAGAAGCCACAATTATTTCCCACCTGATTAAAATAGTAATAGGATTTTACATTGTGGATGATAATTAAG
This sequence comes from Myanophis thanlyinensis, assembly GCA_017656035.1. Lineage (NCBI taxonomy): Eukaryota > Metazoa > Chordata > Lepidosauria > Squamata > Homalopsidae > Myanophis > Myanophis thanlyinensis. The sequence continues at coordinate 3,748 of JAEANM010009068.1, forward strand.
CAATCATCAGAGGTCATATGACAAATGTGCTCTGGTACAAATTTAGATCGTTCAACATGAAACAGATTGTGGAAATCATTCCTATGATAAATTCTTATTATGTTTTAATTTAAAATAGGCTTGCTAAATTATTAAAGTACAAGTAGTATCATGCCTTCTCTAGATTTATAGTTTCCACATCCAAACATAAGTTCCAGTACAGAATTCATAAATGTTGATCAATACCAAAAAAAATAATTACGTGTCATTATTGTAAAGACTACCATAAACAATTTACAATGGCAACATTTAACACAAGAGTGTATTATAATAACAAAGTTTAAAATACTATTATTTGCATTCTGGATTATTAATGCTGAAAAGTGATTTATTAGTGTTCCATGCATAATTAAAATCCTTAAAATAAATGCAAAAACTTGAGACATGGTATTTTGATGGATTTTAATATAACCAATTCAATATCTTCAATCAGCAATTAAAAAACAAAAACAAAAATCCCTAGCTAATAATTTAACATAGGAAGTCTTGCAAAAGAGAGACCAGAAGCAATTTGCTGTAAGGAACACACCTCAACAGCCAAGACTAAGCAAGTTTAGGTAGAATGCATTATAAGCCACAAATCTACGGAATAAACACTTTGATTGCACTAAGTTATGTAATGCCTGCATACCAAGTTCATTGTGCAAACTGCTGCTGCCGACAGCAGATGCATTGTCATGTGTTGCTTCTAACTGGACACTCCCATTTCTCACCAGCAAGGAGGTGCTAGCGCTGAGCACTGCTGCCTGGGAATGGGGGCGTGACTGGACTTTGACTTTGGCTGTGGACTGCTGCCCTTGCTGAATATCTTGAAGGCTACGAAAGAACATGGATGGTGGAAACATTACAGGGAAGAACACAGAAACAGCAGCTAGTTACCAAGTTAACACTGTATTTTGTATTAAGGTTAAAAGAAATACATTGAACTAGCCAATCTTTGTTGAACAATACTGTTACAACATATCCAGGAAGTCAAACAAACAAAAGTTAAAATTAGCTGGATAACCATTCCAAGCAGTTTCCACACTAACTTGGAATTATTACTTCAAAACATTTTCTGCTTCACATAGTTCTCTTCTAAGCAGTATTGGAAAGTGCAATTATATCATGATGTCGATGTCTGCTGTAATATCATGGTAATTTTTAATTTAAGCTTTGCTTTTTTTTTTTTTTGCTAACAAACAGCAAATGTTACTCTTTCATGCAAGTTTAAAGTAAACTTTGAAAAGACTATTAAGGAGTAAACAATTTCTTTGCTCAACTCAGTTTAAAAATAACATACATCTGTTGCATTAAAAATCAATTTGTTTTATTTCATTTTATTACCTATTTATATAGAAGAAAACAAATTATTAGCACATGTCCAATTTCCCTTTTTTTCTACATTCCCCTCAAATGTGTTCTGTTTAACGGTCTGTCCAGGATAAATTCAGAGATGTAGATGGTGGTGAAAATAAAAACAAGAAAAATTCTTGTTATGCAAATGAATATATATGTACTACATGAAGCCCAGTGTTTTTCCAAATGCTGAATAAAATTGTGATATAAAAAAATTAGATCGACACTGTGAAATAAGCTCGTTCTGCATGCAGGTATCTGATACCTTATGCTACCTATAGTTCTAGTCTAATCTCAATTGTGATTTACAATCATAGTGATGTAGTTTTATTTTATTGCATAAAACAATAGGAATCTATCTTGCAGATAACTATAGGAATAACATTGAATAAGATTATGTAGAGTTTTTCAAGTCATGATTATGACTGCAATATTAGCACATTTAGCATTTTATGATTGCAATATAGCAAATTCCCAGGTTAAGAAGGTCCCTGTATAAGGACAGTCCATAGTTAAGTACAGAGACTATTGTAGCAAATTTGAAGTTAAATACATAGTGATTCAAGTTAAATATACAATGGTTCAAATTTATTATACTACATTACTGATTACATAATAATATTGTGCCAGCTTACATACAAATTCGACTTGGGAATAGAACTCATTCTTAAACTGGGTCCTATCTGCATAGCACATTTTAAGAAGAAGGCAGAAATTATTTATGTTACAGCTGAATTGAATTCTACTGAATTAATCAGTCTTACTTCTTAGTAAATTAATAATGGATATATGTATTTATATATCGCTGAAATAAACAGTGTGATATGAACCTTTCATAAAATTTACAATGCAATAATCACACTGTGGTGGAACTTATAAATGTGCACAGGTATTCATTCTGAAGATATAATAAAATTTTAGGTGTTTCTAAAATGAACATGCAGCAATCTCTAAATGAGTAACTGTTTAGTTAATTATTTATTCAATTTGTATTGTTTTCTACATAACTTCATAAGGCTAGCTCAGTCTTGTAGTCTGCATTTGTGTCTTGAAGTATCATTATTCTATATTCGTTTATTAATTTAATATGAATAAAATTGCAATTATTTGTGGAATCTATTTTATATTTCTACAGTACACAGTCTTATGTATGTAAAAGAAATACTGAATTTTAAAACAATCAGATTAAAAATATTAATGCCAACAGAAAAAATTTATAAAATATGACTAACAGCAATCTATTGATGAATAATATAATCATAAATTAATGTTTAGTTATTAATATTAGTTTCTTGTGGTAACTCAAGGTTCTTGTGTAACTCCAGTTCTTATCCAAATAACATTTCAGATTAAAAGAATTATTCCAAAAATTCACATTGCTCACAAAATGGAAGCAATATTTAAATGAGTGTAAGAAATCCATAAAAGTTTTATACACATTTGTTTTATAGGTTTAATTAGCTAACTAGTTACATCATTAGTGTTAGCAGTATTGATGTTAGGGTACTTAGCTGGTAGTAAAAAGTCTGCAAGACATCTAAGGTCAGAGATCACCAAGAACTCCATAATTCAACCCTGAACTACGTATGTTTTCTATTGATTTTTCATAATTTATATTCTTCTTGGTTCATATACCTAATTATCTGGCCAGTTTTTCTGCATTTTAGATTTCTAAACAATTACATTTTCCCCTGATTCTTGTGAAGAATTCCTTCCAATTTTTTCTCTTTATAGAAGGAAATGAGACAGAGGATGCTTGGCTTCCTTTATATGTTAACTGGTTCTTCCATAAAATTTGCATTTGGAAAATAGATTAAATGATCTATTCCATGAAAATATTACGGATGGTTTTACATTAAGAATAATTATGAAAAAAATAGTTTTTTCAAAGCTATAGACCAATAATACTATAGAACACATGCAATACATACTATTAAATTTCATATGTTCAATAAGTATAATTCCTAAAATTGTAGTATCTCTACTATTAACCTAATCCTTAGAAGAATCTTACTATATTTCAGTAAAATAACTTAATAACTGAACATCAAAAATATATTTTAAAGAACCATCAACAACTGAGTAACTCACTGCATTCCAATTGTTTAGAATGGATAGCCATATTTTTAGAACTATAAATTAATTTTTTAAAGGCCTTGACTCTCTACTTGTTGCATTAACCCATATTCATAAAACTCGGGTCAGAATCTGAAAAAAGGTTTTAAACATCCTAACCAAGAAATAAGAGTATATTTTATTTACTGTAAACAGCTTGTGTCAGAAACAGATGTGGTGGTTTAGAGCGTATGATGCACATAGAATTGAATTACTTAGTGCCTTTGTTTAAAATAATTTACATTTTTTAAAAAGTATACAATATATTAATTATTATTAACACATGCAAATATAAGAATGGAAAAGTTATTTAATGGTCGTGTATATTTTATCATTATCATTTTCCATGATAATGTATTTGAGCATTTATTTATATTGGGGTGGTGGTGGTGGAATAAATACAAATTTTATACCAAAACAGTCTATTGTAACATCAAGCTTAAAAAAATACATTTCATATAAAAGTAAAATTTTATCAAAATGAGATAACTCTTACCGAAATGAAGATGGCTAGTTTTGGGGAAATTTTTCCTGCTACTTAGTCATGGCCTTTAAGTCTGTTTTTTGTGACACTACTTAACAGAAGACTTCATGAATTACTGTAGTCTTAATAATATTATATTATTATAATATTTATAATATCATTTACTCTCAAGCCTTTGATACTCCATTCTGTTGCACAAAAATTACAACTCAATAAATCACCTATTCTGCAAGTTTCAGCCATGAACTTTATTAAAAACGCTCTAAGAATATATTCAACAAAATATGAGAAATTATAATTTGAAGAATATTTCCAAAGAACGTATCATATAGCTGTGTATTTGCAATGGACATGAAAAGAAGTATCACCATGCAACATGCAATCCAGTAATAACAGTGTTAGTTTCCATGGTCCATAAAAACATTGTTATTCTATGGTTTAGCAGTAGCCACAATTCCTTTTTTTTTTTAAATTTGTATAAAATAGTGCCCTTTTCAACATAAATAAACTGGGCTTTTTATGCCACACAAAAACTAATGCTGAACTCTAGGCGTTTTAAATTCCACCAAGTTAGAGCTGGGAATTTTTTACTTAAAGCAGTTACTGCCAGTTAATGCCCAGTATTTGGCTTGATGGACAAATGCTATGCTTTATTCAGCTTCTCACATGTCTGGTTCTTTATGTCTGGGTTGTCTGTCATTGTTTTTATTCTGTTTCACAGGTTAAGGGAGAAAAACCACAAAGCCTAGCCATCTCAAATAAAAGATACAACAGAGTTCATAAATAGTTTTAATTTTTAACAAAATTTAAAGAAAGTTATATTGACGATAAGGAGCTCTGACAATTTTGCCCCAAGTTGATAAAATATTTAAGAGACCCACCTAAATTTAGGTATCTATACTGTCCATTAAGCTAGGAATCCAAATTTGCCTCAAGAACTATGCAGAATATCACAGGATATCCCTTCCCAAATCTCATTTCCTAGGCTAAGTCCTTCTCACTCAGCAGCCTTTTTCTGCTCCTGTGCAGGGAAAAATATAATCCTTCTCTATTCTTAGAAATGATTAATTTTTGAGTGCTGAACTTCCATTAGCTAAATAAAGCCTGTAGGCAATGGAGTCATTTTATGTTACAGACAATATTTTGACTGAAATTGTTCCAAACTCCTAAATTTTAAATTTTTGATAAGATAAAAAGGAAAAATAGATATGCATTCAAATGAAAGACCAACTACATAGTTGAATTTGGAAGTTCATTAGTTTATTATTGAGGAATATTCTAACGAAGTTTGGAATGTTTAAAAAATGAGGGGTCAATGACTTCAATAAACAGTTACAGTGAGAAGAAAATGTTAGAAAAGTAGCTTTATTTTTTGTTCCTGTTACTTACTTCAGTTTCACACATGTAATCCACTGACTTTTCCCTATTTTAAAGTAATGAAGACACTTGAAAAAAACCCATTACTGCTACTCAATACTTAAATATGACCTAATTCTTATGTTCCTAAAAAGACTGCTAAAAAGGCTTCTTTTTGGAGAAAGAATCTTGACATGACAAGAAATAGGCAAGAAATAGATAAGAATTATCAGCAAATGAGATCTCTTTTTTTGTTAAAAGAACAGCATAACTTTATGAGAGTTCTAAATTAAAATTAGCAATAACACAGTGAAAAGTGGAGCATTGATCCCATTATTTCACTATCCAGCTATGGTCTAAAAGATACTGTAAAAGCTGTATCAAACATGTGCCTTTATCATATTAACAAAGCTCAAAAGACTGTTTTTGTAATGGAATAGGTCAGATCAGGAAAGAGATCCCAAAAAACTGACTGAAACTATATTTATGTAGGCTGCAGTAAAAGAACCTTGAATGGCTGAATTTTGTCCTCCATTCCCCTTATCCTATATGAACTGGGGGGAGTCAATCTGGGCTCTCTTATGCTTTTGCTATGGCTTGGGCTTAACTATAGTTCACTTAGTGACCGTTCGAAGTTAATGTTACACATTCAATGTTTATTTGCTTGGTCTGGGATGCTCATAGTTTACTACCTGAATGCATGGTTGACTCTCTCCATGTGTGGAGTTTCATTACGTTTTCTTATTGCTAGTTGGTGTTCACGGATATGCTCTGCTAGTCTTCTGCCTGATTATAACACAATGGTTGTTATAATCCTTGCACTGTTATGTTGTAGGTATATCCTACTTTTTCTTCTTGGACTACTGGGTCTTTTAGTTTAGAATGATTTTAAGAACTTTAGTAGGTCTGTGTGTTATAGTGATGCCATGTGATTGTAATAATCTATTTGGTTGTTTCTGAGATTTTTTAATGTATTGCAGTGTTACCCTTTCATCACTTGTGTATGTTGTGCTGCAATGGGTCAAGTAACCTTTTGATGAAGTTGAAAAAGTATAAATTTCATTGGATGAAATTATATAGGCTTCATTTTTCTGGAGTTGTGTATTGCTGCAGTGTGTTTATACTCATCTGAACAATATGCTTACCCAGCTCCTATTGAGTTTTGGGTTGTTACTTCGTTAATGATTAGTGTGGGTTGTTTTTCAATAGAGTTGTGTTTCTAATTTTGCCATTATTTCTTCTGTTGATGACCATATCCTCACTACATGGTGTTGTTTTCTTCTTCCCTTGTGAATTTTATTCCTTTGAAGATGCTGTTGATTATTTCATGTATCTTCTCTATTTGTTCCTTTTTAATTATGACAAAGGTGTCGTCTATGTACCGGATCCATACTTTTGGTTGTATGTGTGGGAGTGTTAATTTCTAGATACTCTGTACTTTTGCTAGTTCTGGATTTATACAATATCACCATAGCACACAAGCCAATTAAAGCCCCCCAAAATCTTAAATAAACGGAAAGAGTCATTAGCCCAAAGACTCCAAAAACAGGAGTCATCTACAACATATAGTATAAGGACTATACAAGGACAGACAGGGAGAAGATTAGGAGAATGCACCAACTAGCAATCAGAACACAAGATTAAAAATTTAGTCAGTAATGAAATGTCTGCAAACAACCAACCAAACTCAGAGAGCACCAAAGACTCCATAGTTCAACCTTGAGATATTATATTCTATTGGAACCATATGTAATTTCTTCCCAAAGCATTCTGTATAGAATGCTTACATTCTACACTTTCCTTAGATGCTTCTAATTTTCCATAATAGGCTAAAATTAAATTTGGTAGACAAAGTAGGAAAGTACAAAGAAACAAATAAACTTATAACTTGAAGCTGATGGAGTATAAGAAAAAAATAACACTATTAGATAATGTCAGTGTTCTGTTTTGATCATGCCCAATTTCCCCTTGTTCCAACTACATAATCTACAATTTGTCATACAGTTCTCAATCCCCCCCAAATTCTATGTTTATGTTTTATAAGAAAAAAATAGCATTGCTGAATTTTTCTGATTCCCTCATTTCACTGCCAGCCTATCACACAATATTCCAGAGGGCCACTCAATCCTCAGGAATAACTTAAAGGGGATGTCCAGAAGTAACTGTTAAGTGAGGAATGCTCTGGTTATCTATTGGCATCCAATCTAACAAACTGGTTTCCAAGTTGAAAAATACAGGTATTTAAAAATATCTGAAACACCTTAACTGATGCTTTAGAATTTGGATATTTTTCCAACATTACACCAATATTTTTCTTCTCTTGACACTTGCCTTTTATGTGTATTAGTAGCATATACAAGAGAAAATCTGTGACAACTGTGAGATATACAAACATCGAACTTACAGCAGTACTTCACAATCACAACTAATACTTATTTCAGATTTTACAATAGAAAATATTTTTATGAATTCTGTACTACAATTAAGTGAGATTTATTATTTATTATTTAATTGCTTATTAAATATAATAGCTAATGGATTTGAAAGCAGAAATATGCATTTAAGATTTTTAAAATCTGATATTGTTTACATTTAAAGGCTAGATGGAGGTGAATATATTGAAATATTAGACAACTTTAATATATTTTGGGTTTTCTGCATTGATTTAATCACCCTGATAGCTCACAAATTATTTAAAGTAATTTCTACATTTAATAGTTGTAGGAAAAAAATAATACATTGAAAAAAATTAGAAACTTAAATGAAAGAGCTAATTTTAGATCAGTTTGTTAGCATTCTGGCTGTCTTAGATGACTTTCAGTAGACTAATCATTTTGAAAAGATGGACAAAATAATGAACAACCTAGTGTACACATGCACAATTGAAAAAGTATCACAAATGCATGCAGTAACAGTTTAAGGAGTTTGATTGGTGGGGGTAAGGAGAAAAGGCAGAACAAAGCATGCCTACAACACCATTGGGAGTTGGGAGCAGTGATCAGCTGCATGCATGTTAGATACGGTGGAACACAAATACCATACCTGAGGGGAGAGCCGATGAGCAATGAAGGAGGGGTAGGGTTACTCCCTGCATTGTGACGGCGCCGTACTGCCTGACGCCTAAATGTGCTGCGTTCACGCCGAACTGTGACTGCTTCCTCATTGGCTTGTGCTGCTGCATCAAGACAGACCAAGTCAAATTGAACCTCAGACCAATAATGTTTACACCATCCAATGCTATTCCCACAAATTGTTCTTCCTCCTGCAAATCAGTTGATCATTTTAGATCACTGTTAAATAAAAACTGTGAGTATGGAATGGTCAACTTAACAAGTATCCAACTAAGGTTTGCTTATTTCAAACAGTGTCAATTAAAAAAAATTGATTCCACAAACTCAATAGTGGTAAGCACCCACTGAAAATATATCTTAATTTCAATTAAAATCTAAATTAAATAACAGTTGATAGTTATTTTTAAATGGACCCCACAAAGCTTTCTTAAAAAGTTATAGACAATCCTATACTAAAATTGAAATTGCTGGATAAGAATGGGGGTGGGTGGAAAACCTTAAATCTCTCTTGATTCATTGAAAGAAATTTCATGTTTCTTTGAACCTAGATTTTAGTTTGTCTAGAAGTACAAAATGTAAGCAAAAAAAAATTATCTGATGCTTTTTCCTCTCAACAAATCTAATAATGATATGCAAAAAAGAATGTGAACTCTCTGTTATGTTTGTGTTATGTGTCATCAAATCATTTTCAAGTTCTAGCAACTACGCACAATGATTTTTTTCCTCAGGCCAGTCTATCCTGTTCTTTCAAATTCCCCAAATATTTCAGAACAGTTTTCTAGCAATTAATTAGCAAGCATGCCTGTCCTGGAAATATATGGCATATATTTGGAAAATGTATTTCAAATAATTAATTTAAACATTGTACACTGAATCTAAAAATATCTTCTTTAAGGACAGAGACTTATAGAAACCCCATGAGGATCTCTGTGGAAATGAACTCTTTCCATTGATTATCCTTGGGGAGGAGTGAAGAAAAGGAAGTTCAAGAACTGGTTTTTAAAATGATGCTGTTGGATGTTTCTGAAAATAGCTTTCTTGCCTTCCTTGGAACCAGAGTTATCTGACGCCTGTTAGCTGATTCTGGCAGATTCAGAAGAAGAGGGGAATCACACTTTTTAGTATGTAATTATACTGAAATAGCTGTATATACTTTGGCGTTATAATTTAACTGCCTTCTCAAATACATTTTAACAATAGCAATAGCATTTAGACTTATATTCGACTTTTAACAGTATTTACGCCTGTATAAACTGAAATAAATAAAAGATCACTTTTGAAATCACTACTGAATTCTACTTTGAAAGAAGTGATGTTCAGAAACAAAAGCCATTCTCATCAGACCAATGCAATTTCTTTACGGAAGGCTGTGCCCAATCATGGGAGGAGAAGAATAAAAATACAGAACTAGTTCAATTGTTACCAAGCCAAAGTTCAGTATTAATCTTCTAATTCGGACACTACATTCTAGAATTCAGTTTTATTAGTCTGTTTTTCTGCAACAGCTCAAAGCAATGTACCGTATATGCCTTCTTTTCACCACCACACCAATTCTATCCTCAAAACTAAAACAAAAATAGATTAGGCCATGAAGAACTGAATTGGGTCACCTTCAATCCAGTCCAATATTTTAATCATTATATCTTAATGGATTTCAGTGGTGGAGAGCTCAAGCCTCTGAGGGTGTTGATTAGCTTGGAGAAAAGGAATCTGAGGCTTGTTCTGCTTACACTGAATTTTTAGACACTGTATACATTCATAAAAAATGAAAAACACCGCTTGATTTAGACAAAAGACACCGCTTGATTTAGACAGAATAGCATTCAATAGTTTGTTGAACAAGCCATTGCAACATGGGATACATGGTTAACTATGAATTTGTCATCACTCTAAACCATATATAAATATTTTCAGTTTAAAGAGAGCCTGTACTTCTAATACACTATACATAGCTGCCTTCTCCTACAAGCAACCAGAGTGGCACTTCTTACAAATCATGTTCCATGGTTCATAAAATAGATATATCATCTAAAGACTCCTCTTCTGACTTAGGCAAAACTATGTACTGTATACCCAAGTTCGCAGAAGTTCAGTGTAGAACTAAACATAAGCTACCAGAAGGAATTACATTTAATCATTTTGTGAAACAGAAGAGTTGTTTGCAGGCAATATTCCACCAATAAAAAGAGCTACTGACACTACACTTTATATTTTGGAAAATACATGCTATTGATGCAAACAAAAACAACAGGAATAAAAAACACCAGAGAGCTATCAAAATTGTCCTAAATTATGCAAGTGTGACAATGGTACCGTAGTTCTAAGGCCTCTCCCAATCCCTAATCATCAACTACTTGGACCAGACAGGACATTACTGTTCAGTATTTATACTTTATCTAGGCAACATCCATTCGAAAATATTTTAAATAGAACAGATGTGAAAATGTATCCACATAATATCTTGAGGCCATAGGACTATGGATAACCAGTAGATGCTCAGAATCCTGGTGTATTTGTTTTAAAAAGAAAAACCAACTGATCATTATGTTTACTCACATTGCTAAATCACTGTAGCTACTTTATAGAGTTGATAGATAATACTTTTAATAAGCTTCATTTATTATAGACTGAATTTATATCAGAAAATTAGGATATAGCATTGTCGCTGACTACTATCATTTCAATATAGGATGAACACATAGTGCAAGATCAGAAGCTGTGGACAGACCTGGCCCATAGAAACACCAGGAGTTGGACACAACTGAATGGATATCAACATAATCAAAGACTGGATATGTTAAACTAGTCTTGCACTCAAATCTTCTTTCTTAATATCTATTTTTCTCCTTAAAAATTGTGCTTTAGATTGTTTATTGTCCATTAATATAGCTCAGTTAAAAAGGAAATCAATAGCTGCATGTGGATAAACAAAACTTCATGATCTCCACCCACCATTGAATGTTGTACTGAGAAGGATTCAGAAACAAAGCATTTCTACCAACAACTGGAATCATATACATCTAGCTTGGCATTTCTCTCACTTTCAAGATGGGCAGTTCTCCCTGGTGATATAAAATACCAATGTTTGTTTGTTGTTTCCAGGAATTTATTGAATTTCACATGCTTTTATCATAAACTAATTTGAAATTTCCTGTAAAAATAAGAAGTACATGCAAATTATATTAATTAAATAAATATACATCAAAGTGAGCACTGAAACATTTTTATCTGTTCTGGGTTCCTCCCTCAGGCTGTCACATTCATTATGCTGTTTTCTTTTCATTCCTTTGGACAGAAAACATGTAATGGATAGATTTGTATAAATTATACTATATAGGCTTCTTTTAGACAAGAGTATGTCTTTTCAAAATAGATAATCACATTTTATTGGCAAGTATGTATATGTGTTCACAAAATCATAATCTCACATAATAATTTTTATGTCTTCTCAAAATAGATGACATAACAATTATATCATATTTAATTCCTGGCTTTTTCAACCATATTCATGAATCTTAGCTAAATCTTATAAATATTTTATAATTCAAACAGGTGAATTTTTTCCAGATTTAGATAAATTATTCACGAAGGCCCTTTGTTGAATTATTTCCCAGTCTTAAATAGTTTTTTCAAAGAAAATAGCAATCTGATATTAATGTGAATGTGTTGTTTTACAAAAACCATGGAAAGGGGACAGATCATAAGAGGTAAAAGAGAAAACGATAGATTTTAAAAACTGAATTCCAAGATATTAAAAGACATTACTGGCAAAGCATCTTCTCATCATGTACCGCACAAGTTAATGTACAAAGTACAAAGAAAAAAAAGCCTATTTAAAAAAACAACTTTAGTTGGTTTTATTTTTTCCAGTGTTGAGCATAAACTAAACTGGCATTGCATCCAGAAAATCATTTTTTTCACAGCCAAGGAAAGAATGAATTTCATAATGCTACATTATTTTAAAATAGTTTAGTTTTAGTTTACTTTATTGTCATTGCATCTCGTACAATGAAATTAAATGCCATCTTCAGTGTACAGTATACATTAGTGCTTACATTGTTTCTTATATTGTTTCTTATATACCTTATATTTGTTTCTCTTCTTTAATCTATGAACAGACACACTCATTTTGACATTTTTTTCCAGCCCTTGATTTTAAATATGCCAACAAGTTGACATCTACATTGCAAATAGAACCAATAACAACATTTACAATTTGGAAAGTAATGAAGAATATGGATGTTCCATTACAAGTGGAGCAAGTAATGGAAACAAGGTAACTAAGTTTTGCAAATAAACCCAGAGTAGTTATTACCCTGCAGAAACTATTGCTAAAGCTGACAGGATAATAGGAGATTTGCATTTCTATGCTAAGTACTATGGTAGGCTTACCATATTTGAAAAACAAAAAAAGAGGACGGGGGGGCGTCGGCGGGG
>JAEANM010009069.1:0-16585 GCA_017656035.1 Myanophis thanlyinensis
CAACATTACCCCTTCAATTTCCAACTTCAAACTGATCACCCTGTCTGACATTCTTTTCACCTCTAAAACATTCCTCAAGAGCTCCTCCTTCAGGATCATTCCTACCTCATTTATCTTCCTATCCATACCATAATAAAACAGTTTGTATCCCCCTCCAATACTATGTGCTTTGCTACTCTTCTACCTGGTCTGCTGCACACACAGTATATCTACCTTCCTTCTCTCCATCATGTCTGCCAGCTCTCTACTTTCCCTGTCATTGTGCCAATGTTAAGAGTCCCTATTCTCAGACCTATACTCCTGCCTTTCCTCTTCTATGTCTACGAATGTTTCTGCCTCCTCTCCTTCTTTGACCAACAGTAGTCCAATGTCCGCCAGCTCCGTATAGGTCAACAGCACTGGTGGCGGTCGTTGTTAACCTGGGCCTCAACCGATCCGGTATAGAATTAACATTGATGATTCGCATATTTAAATTTGACATGTTTTTATGCCGGATGCCCTTCCTGATGCAAGCCTCTCTATTTATCCGGACTTGGGACCGGCACAAAAGTCATTGGCTTGCAACCCATGGCTAGACATAATGGCCAAAGCGTAAGGTTTTTAATTAACATATTAACACATTACCCTAAAGATTTAAAGCTCACCTGATTCTGCCTCTTGGATGCTCGGATTGCTCTGACATAAAGCTTGTGCTGCTGAGGCGAGAGGCACTGCTGGTGCGGGAAATAGCTGACACATCGCTGACATCACTATCTGATGACTTGGCAGAGACATTATCACAACTTCTGTACTGATCGGTTTGTATATTATACTGAAGATGAGAAGAGACAATGTGAGGTCCATTGACACGCGTGCAGAAACAAAAAATAACTGATGTACAAGCACAACGTCAGAAGGTCACCAATGAGAATGGTACCGCTGCTGATTTTATGTAGTAATTAAAAAAAAGGCATACACTATTTCATGAAGTTTAGGGGACCAGTTATGAGAAGGTAAACAGTAAGAAAAGGGTATTAACTTTAAAATGGATAAATAAAAATATTAGTTTGCAAATGACTACAATTCTGTATGCACACATTATCTCTGACTTAAAAAAAAAGACTAGCAGGCAGCATTATGGTGATAAAGAGTCAAATATAATTTTGCCATTCTTATATTCCGCATGAAGTTGCTACTTTTTTAAAAAAAGAAATATTGGCAACAACAGCACTGTGTAGTATTGAAATGATTTAAGGTAGGGCTGTCGCACTGGCCAAGCCCATGCCCAGTTTACCAAAAGGGAAAAAAGTCCCAATACGTCATGTGATGCCGCTCTGACGACCTGAGTTTGACACCCCTGATTTAAGGTTAACAATCTGAGCTGCTAAATGATGATGAAGTCTCCTCAAAGTTTCTACTCTAAACTAGATTACCAACAGATGTTTACTATAATCAGTGCCCATGGTCCACATATAGATTTTGTTGATTTCTTCTTCTTCTTCTTTCGGCTGTTCCCATTAGGGGTCGCCACAGAGAATCAACTGTTTCCACCCACTGATTTCTAATGGATACTTTTAAAACTATTATTTAGCAACCAGGGAATGAAAAATATACAGAAAAATAAGGATAATAGAACAAAAAAAAACCTGCTTCTGTTGTTCTTTAGTGCTGCTTTTAATGAAAGCAACAGATAGCATAATCCAGCTAAAATGATTTCAGAATGACCTGAAAATACACTAAGTATTGATATTTTTAATTATTTAATTATTTAACAGTAAATAATTCAATCACCCCCACCTGTCAGTTTGGACCAGGGCCTGCGGACCGGATGTGTCACATGCTGGTCCTGCCCCCACCTGGTTTAGCGAAGGGGAAAAAAGTCCCAATACACTGCCGTGATGCTGCGAGTTTTGAAACGCCTGGTTTGGACAACTAGTTGATAATCTAAATGCAGTACACTGGCTATAATAATATAGATTTGAAAAATCTAAAAAAAACCCAACTTCTAAAATTTATCAAATAATCTATAAACTATGTTCATTTTCAAAATTCATCTACCAGTGTTTCATGCCCAGTATTACAATTAATTTGTATGCTTTATATTCTGAATGCTACATAAGAAGCTTCAGTAAGTAATTTATAAGAAATTATTTCACAAAATTATATATATAGTTGTATATACAAGTAAGCTGCTGCTAGCAGTGTCCTAGAACCTTGCCCTCTAACCTTCAAATCCCCATCTGTCTGAATCAGTGGTTGTATAGCTGCTTGTCTCCCGGCTTCAGATGTTTTTGCCATCTGTCCCTTGTTAATAAAATTCCCACTTTACAGTTTCAATCTTTGAATTATTTCATTAAGGTATTAATGATTAATGATTCTATTGACTGATTAGGTATTGGATCACTTTTCAATCTCTAATGGTCTTTTCTGTCACATATCAAATGATCAAATAAGCTCAGGTAATGATAAAAAAATCAAATAAATCAAGTAAAAGATATAAAGTAAATTGCAGACTGCGTGAAGGCAGTATATTGGAGTCTAGCCCCAAAAGATCTCCCCAAAAATCATGGTGATACTTTCTGGTTTTCCTCAATGGGAACATTTTAGTATAGTGTATTTGCGAGATATGGTAAGCCATAAAACTGGAGAAGGCAGTTTGCAAGCTACATGGCTCAGAAATGAGGGAAGGAATGATAGGCAGCCCTATACAATTGGGAAGCAGCTGTGCAAGATTTGGGGGAAAAAATGACAACTTTAATTATTCAAAGTAAAGGGCTTCATATGTACTGTGAACATTGTGAAGCACCTCTTTCAAATGCATTGCACGGCTGTCACAATAATTGTCTTTTTTCTGCAAACTGGAAAATTAAAGATTAAACAAAATCACAGAAATATTTTTGTAAATAATTATCTATTCTAAAAGTTGGTTTTATATTGCATAAAGAATTCCAGCAGCTATGTCTGAATGATGCTACAAATGTTTACATGAATATTGCACCAGGTGGTACAAATACTGAGGATGGAGGTATCGGTATTACCCCTTATAGCAACATAGTTACAGTTAATTCATAGATTTCAAGTGAACTAGACCAAGCATCAGATAATATTTTGTGACACACAAGTTTGAAAGTCTTCTATTAATTTATGAAGCTGTGGTGAAAGCCTGAAGCCTGAGATTCAATCTGCCAAATTGCAGGCAGCCAACAGTCAGGAAAACTAGCCTGTAGTACTGAATTCTAACCACTGCGGCTCACTTAGTAGCAGGTTGTGATCTAGTTTATCGAATACCTTACTGAAGTCCAAGGGAATTATATCAACAGCATTTCTCTGATCCACTAATTTTGTCACCTTGTCAAAGAGTGCAATAAGATTTGTTTGACCTAATCTGTTTTTGATAAACCTGTTTTTGATCATCTGTTTTAGCTTCTGGTTACAACTTTATTTGCCTCTAGTTATCCACAGATTTGTTGCTTGATTATCTTTTCCGGAATCCTCCCAGGTATTGATGTTAGGTTGATAGGTCTGTAGTTTCCTGGATTCGTTTTTTCCCCATCTTTAAAAAAATGGATCCAGGAAACTACAGACCTATCAGTCTGACATCAATACCTGGGAGAATTCCAGTAAAGAAAGATAATAATATCTATTATTTCAAAACCCATAGTTTGCTTTCCAAACACTTTTATAATTTAATCATCTTTTTAGTAATTATTTCTAGATTTCTATATGGCCACATTCATAGAGAATTTATCGTGGTTTCCAGCAGAGTTGAACCAATTTATTGAAAGTAAAGTTTTTAACAGTTTTTAGTTAAAACTGTTAAAACCCATATCCCCACTGTTATTATATTTATTGTTAAATATTCTAATACCTTATTAAAATTTCTTCTAAACATCACTGCTTTCATAGCCTTTCTAAATATCAAGAGAAAAGGATCTATGTGAATGTAGGAGAGGGGATATTATCTCAGGGGTTTGTAACACAACTAAAAAGCATTGCTTTCTGCTTTCCCACTAAGTCTAACACAAATAGGCAAAACTCTTAGCACTGTAGCAGTTCCTAACCAGCTTAGTGGAGTATGCTTAGTGGAGTGTCTTTCTCATATAACTTAAGAATATATGGAATGAGACAAGTTGTCTAATACAAACAAAAGTAAAGAGAAGATCTAAAATACCAATTCATTGGTATGTCTGAATGATGGGGAGCAAATGATAAAAGCAAATGACAAAAAGCACAGTACGACATAATCATACAAACTGTGCCTGTTTTCTTCATGCATTGCTACATTGAACACATACACATAATAGGCAGAACATGCATTAAAATCTCATAACACATGATGAAAATGCTGGATTCTACAGATTACATTTATCAATGCATAATTTGTCATAATGTTTTGATCTAGAATCTTTGAGGAAATTGAAAAAAAAATGCACATTAAAAAATAAATAAATGCCACAATATTTTCTAGATTGCCTATGATAGCTAAAAAAGCTGTGCTTAACAAATTGACTCAATTTCTGTTGTTAGCAATCAGTTAAATTATTCCAGAATATACAAAAAGTGACTTCTGTAAATGAACAATTACTGTATATGATTGATATGACTGTTTAGTTGACACATTAGTATTATGCAACTGAATATATGAATAACAAATCGAATCCTTTCCTTCTGCAAACTCATGCTATAGTATGTGAAGAGCCCATTATCCATGGATGCCTTTATAAATAAGTAAAAGCTTCCTGGTATAAACCCTCACACTATATACATGAAGAACAGTTGTGAGAGATTATGGAGAAGGAAAGGGTATGACTTAAAGAGGGAATGACTTGCTCACGTTTTCTTTTGAGCTATTCACTTGCACATTGCTTGCCCAGGGCTTATATTATTACTTGAAATATAAGTTTCCAATATGTAGAAAGGCTTTTTTTTTTAAAAAAAAGGAAGAATATCTGCCTGATTCAGTTACAAATCCTAGAGAAAGACTTCCAATTTGACCAAAATGATTTGTTTTAAAAATCCTCAAAAAAATTTTAACTTTAATTTACAGAACATGAAGATTATTTACTCATATTCTTTATTATTTTGATGGGTGGGAAGGGAGAACAAAGCAATAATTTTCTTTTCCATAGCCAGAAGAAGAATATTTAAATGTAACCAATTTCATATATTCTTTTAATGCAGTTAGGTTTTTTTTTTTTAAAAAAAGCTAAGGAGTGCTCGCTTGTTGAAAAAAAGTCACAAATGAAATAATGACATAATAATATGGTTTCTGTAAAATAACATAGTATTAGTAGCTTCCTAAATTAAACCAATCAAAGCATTTTTGGAGTGATGTCAGGTAGTCTTCCTCAATATTTTTGTTTTATACCATATTTTTAACATCTATGTAAATTATTCAACTTTTGAAACGGAGTGTCATATTTTGATATTTACCTTAGTATATTGCTCATGTTCAAGTTCTTGACTAGAACCACACCCTGTTGTCTGATTATACCGGTGCATTTTCATTTTCATCTGTCTGGTTCGCTCCTCCACTACTAAATTTGCTGCAAAACAGATAATGGAAAACTATTTAAGAACTTTGAATGTAGGAAGCGATTTGATGCAAGTGTGACTTTATTCCAAACTGAATAAATATTCAAACAGTATCTCCATCAGGATGTGAAAGCAAAACATAAGCATGCTAATGCCGATCAACAAGGATTGCTTGGAAACCCTATCTACAAATTTCCAACATATCCATAACATGCATTCTTTTATATAGAATATTCTTAAAATTGTAAAATATTATATTTTTCCTTTTCAAAATATGTTGCTCTATAATATAACTCTAGAAGAATAATGTTCCATCTATGTTAGAATATTTATTGTACTTTTAAAATAATTTTAATGATGTTCTTAAAAGAAAACAAAGTACTATATGACATTTGCAAATGTGGTAGATATGGCTTCCAAACATTTTTGCATCATTTTTTAAGTAACTGATTTAAAGCTCAAAATACCAGCCTATTTATATGCAAAGCATTTCTCTATATTAAATGGAGGTTACACCTTACACATATATTTTGATACAGGAAAACATCCTGGCTGGATTGTGTCTGATTTGATCTTGGAATATAAATTCCTGAAATATATATATTCCTTCTATAGAACAAGAACAGTGAATTCAGTTTCTTAGGTAATCAGTATTTAATGCCACCAGTGTACATTATCATATACTGAGTTTAAATACCTTCTCACACCTGAATCTGCAAAGTCTAACAATAAAAGAAGGGAAAAAGGAAAGTATGCAAAGGATATATGAAAGTAAATCATAATCAAAACTGAATTTCTAGCTAAGAAAGAGGATTATGTCAATAAATTAAACCTTTGTGCATTTATAAGACAGTAAAATAAAGTTGCTCCAAATACATGTGCAATATTATATAACAAAAAGACATAGAATACAGATAGCAAATTAAGTCAAATCAAGAAATTTGGTGCATATTACTTTTTTTCTGAAAGCACAGGTGTGCTCTGGCTTAGCTCTGCAAGCAAAAGATTTAGAAGGAATCTAAGCATTGGCGCATTCTGGATGTTTAGAAGTGTATTATTGATGCTTTCCAACACACTTCATTAAACATATAGTTTGTATTTTAATCAAATGAAAGCAAAAGACAGATATTAATAACAATATAAATATTTGCCATGTATTTTCCTTTCTATGCATTCTGTCAAATAACCTGACTCCTAAATGTATTTACTTGATTGTGTTTGCATAGGCCTACTTCTAACTAGCCTGGGACCCCAGTTTTAACATTCTCATTGACATCCAGATCATCTGGGATAGTCCTAGATAGAGGCTCTTTGGTGAAGATGTGATAGTGGAGATAAATGAATCCAAATCCAAACTGATGATCAATAGATGTTAAACTTCTCCAGTGATTATAAGTTCTCTCTTCATAGCACAATCATTTAGATTGGTGAGGGAAGCCATATGCCTAAAACTTGTTAATACTGTTTCTGCAACTTGCTTCTAAGATAGCTCAAAACCCATTGTTAAAACACTGTGTGATTAATTCACATAGCTATTGTCAGTGTAGATATATTAATGAACTGGAATAGGCTTAGCAACAAAGTTAGCCAATGGGGATTGTTTGCTCATTCAGACAGCAAGGAGCCTGGGCGTGGTTTAGCGTAACTGCCTTGTATACTGGAGTTCCTTTGTCTGTGCTCTGCTGAGCTCTGAAACTGAAACTCTTAACTCCTCTCCTCTGCCTGTGTTTGCTTGTATTTACATTGGAAAAACCTTCATGTGTTATATTATATATAAAGAGAAGTTACTGAATTCTGCTGAAGCAGTTACTTTCTGTATGTGCTTTCTGTATGTGATTGTTGCTGCAAACTCTGACAGCTATGTACCCTGTGTTAGGGAATAATCTGAGGATCTAGAATTCCTGCATTATACAGTAGTAACACAAGCTATAGTATTTCTTTATTAAAAACATCCCAATATTCATATTCCCTAGAGAGTACAGAGAGAAGATACAAAACAATGGTCCTCTTCACACAGAAATCTGAAACTTGGGCTATGCATATTCAAGGCACTGTGATTATTACAGAATGTTCTAAGTGTAAAATGTTTAGGGAGTATCTTGGCTAATAATAAAGCTTAAAGTTAGTACACCAATTGTCAATTGGTGTTTTTGCTCAAAATTCACATTGCCTCATTCATATAATTTTACAATCAAGGGTAACAGCATTTTTTATGTGTAATCCTGCAATTTTTCTGAGTTTTCCATTTTTTTTCTTAGACTGCCCAATAGCTTTGGTAATGCAGGAACTGTACAGGGTAGAAATATAACAGCTAAAACCTAAAGGAAAATATTTATTTCACCATAGGACAAAATAAGCTACCTGTCTTGTAGGATGTTGGGTAATAGAAAGCTGTCTGCTTTTCTAGACCATGATGAAGTGACATACACATCTGGGTGTCAGCACTGTATTTAGATTATTACTCATAATCTAATGCATTGTCTTTAGCTAGTAAGATACCAGATCCTTAGACTGTGTGCCAACTAGGAAACCAATTATCTGAGATTGTCTAATTTTTGTAAAGTTCCAACAATGAAATGTTTATCCATGTTATTCCATTAAATTAAAGACTCACAATATAACCTAATTTGTCATCTAAAAACCATAGCTGACACAGCGATAAAACAAAGTATCTTTTTATTAGAAAAGTCTGAATGGGAACATTAATGCATGAATGCCTCAAAATAATAAGACAACTAGGATTCCCAAAAAGCTAAGTTTCCAGGAAAACAGCACATTTGTACTCTGGATTGCAAACGTTTACCACTTAGAAAATAGATAAAGTGTTAATGTGGGTATGTGTTGGTGTGCAAAGAGACTGAAATGAAAATGTATTTCAATTTGTATTTTTCCCGCATTTTTACTCAGACCTTGCTTAATGTCAGGTCTGCCTCCTTCAAATCCCAAGAAAGAAAGATCCCGACTATATTGATTTAGAGAACAGGTATTTTTACTGGGTTTGGTGTGAATGCAGAGAGATCAAAGCAAGGTCTGAGTAAAAATGCAGGAAAAATACATATTGAAAGAATCCCCAAAACCCTCCCCCCAGGGTCCCAGGAGGGTTGTCCAATCCTCATTTCTCATTGTGTCACAAGGCATACATCTGCAGGTGTTAATGTCTGTTACAGTCCTGGGTCAGTTGGCCTTGACCAGCATAAACATCTTCGCTGAGGAATGCATGCCATATTATTTGTGCTCAGGGGCCTCCAGACACCAGCTCACTTCCCCCCCAACTTAATACCAAGCTCCACCTCCCCCCATTACTATGGCAGCCGATAATATACAACTTTTAGAAAGCAAGTTGGAGGCTGACACTGATTTTCATCTATGTGTTTGATTGGCATTTTGGCAGAAAGAATACCATCTTAAATCAACATTAATGTTCAGTCCAGAATATAATAAAGAAATAAGTGAAGGAATTGAAGTTAAATCAAGGAAAACTGGGCCCTTGGAGATGCTAAGAGAAATGAAATAAACTAGAAGATAAATTTTAGATAAAGATAATTTTACAGACTGGTCTTAGTAGGGACATCAGAAACACAAACATGGGGCAATGGAGACTTGATCCCAAGGAGCATAGAAAAAGGAAACTAGGAAAGATTAAAAACTAAGTAATTGTGGATGAATACATGGACACTCATGAGAGGAGAAAGGAGAAAAGCAGTAGTTATCTTGGACCTGTGGTTAGGTAAAAGAAGGCCAAAAAAAAACAAAAAACCCATTGACCTTGATAGGATAGTTTAAAGAAAAACAAGAAATAAGAAAACTTTAAATTGAGACAGAAAGACTACTCACAAAGAAACAAAAGATGACAGGGAGAAGACACAGTGTTATGAGCACCGACTTTTCTAAATATAAATGGAACAAATGCTTCTCAAAAGAGAAAAAAACCATTTGAAAAAATTAAAACAAAACTTAATTTGCCTACAAGGGACACATCAGAAACAAAGTGCATAAAATATTTGATTTGTAAAAAATTGGGGGAGGAATTTATTTCAGCAGGAACTTAAAACAATAAAAGAATTGTTTAACCTTAAATAAAACTTGGAAACCTTAAATAAAACTTGAATTTGTATTGATGGATGAGCATCCTATATTTCTTAGGGTGGAAGTTAATTTGTCTGAGGGCTATGGCTTTGATATTGGACATTTATGCTCCAAATGAGGATAAGGTACTTTATTATTCTATAAAGAACTTACAGAAAGACTAACATTTTTTTCTATGAAAATTGATGTTTGATGCTGGATTGGAATTTAGCAATCTCCCCAAAACTGGATAGAACTTTTGAGAAAAATATGAAAATCACTCAATGCAAACTACCCCAAATTTTCTTTGATCAGAAATTGTTGATTTATGGCGATAGAAAAACAACAATTCAAGAGTGTTTTTGAAACACAAATGGATTGGATTTCAAATAATTGGTCACTAAACTTCATAAACTTTGACACTAATACTGCCAAAGACTTTTTCAAATCATAATCCTGTGAGTCTGGTTTATAAAACCAAATTCAGTTCTTTTAGGTGGATACTGGAATAATGCTACAGAAAGGAGCAAATGGAGAGCTGTGAATAAAAAGTAAAAGAATTCTTTGAAAATAATTTAGATAAAGGTATTGATTTAAGAATGGTTGGGATGCAAGTAAAGTTTTTATCAGAGATTATTTCATATAACACAATACTGAACTCAAAAAGAAGAGGCAAAGGAAAACACAACCTATTTTGGATTAAAAAAAAGAATTAAAGACATTTCCAGAGAAGATAGGCAATTCTCAACAAATTAAGTTTTTACAACGAGTTATCTATGTTCAGTAAGAGAAATGGAAATAAAAATGGGCTATGTGAAGCAAAAAGCCTTTGTTTGCAAAAAAACCAGGGAAATGTTTGACATACAAACTATGAAAAGAAAAACTAAAGAAATTGATATTGAGATTACCAAAGGAATAACATGGCTATGAAAAAAGATTCTTATCAATATTACTCCAACTTGTATAAAGGACAAGATATTTCTCTGGGGAACTCAGATGAATACGTAAAGAAATAAAATTTACAGAAGATAACAGAGGAAGAGAAACAGATTACAAATGGACCTATAAAGATAGTGTGCAAAGCTATAAAAAGTATTAAATCAGGAAAGGTGTCCAGACCAGATGTTCTTATTATAGATGTTTTGAGGATGAATTTTTACCACCTTTACAAAATACGATGAATTCTGTTTTATAGGGAGAAGGATGACAGAATTGGAAACTGGCCAATGTAGCATCAGTTGTTTTAAACAGTAAATATATTTGCTCTGTGTAAGAATGTGCTCTCTTTTTCAAATACGTCAGTCCATTAGACAGCTCAGTTTGTATTGTGTATGAGAAACAAAAAACTGTTGGCACTGAGAAAATATCTCTCTGAGGGACATAAGGAGATTCACTAATAGCTTACTGGTATTTAACGTTTTTACTGGTATTAAAGTTATTCCAGTACTTCTGTGATAGTTGTTTATCTGTATCTTTGCTTTTCAAAAGCAACTGATAAATCATTTCTTCCTGTTCATAATTTTTTTTTACTGGATGCTAGAAGAAAGAGAGGAAATTGCTGCTTAGAAATTTCCCTTCTGGCTAAAAGATTATCAGAGTTATTCAAGGTGAACTACAAGGACCTAGAGAGATCCCTACATGGGAAATCTTAGAAGGAACCAGCACCTCAAATGTTCTGCATTAAAACAGAAGCTATATATGAGTGGCAAGTATGTTGCTATTGCCTACAAGAAAAAATGTCAGAGGACTCTAATTCTTCATTGAAGGATGGAAACAGAATAGTAACAGGAGATTTTGTATTTTAAAAACAAAGATGTGCTTCTTCGTTTCATCGATGAAACCTATGGGTCGATAAAGATGTGATCTAAAGTATCACAATTCTCTATGTGGTACAATTTATTCAGAGTATTTGGTACTTGCTCCTTGATTTCATTTTGGAATCAAAACTATGGACCATGTTGTTGATGAGTTATGTTATGGAAAATTTAAAGCTTGCATATGGATTTCTACTCATAATGTAACTAATAAAATACAACTCTATGCAGAATCCAAAAATGAATAAAAGGTATCAATTTAAAAAGAGACTTATCTGCAAACATCTGCTAAAAGATTGGAAGACATAATTGATACTTGTATTATTCACTCCATATATTATTTTGGATGAATTGTTAAGTTTTGTGCCCAGAAACTTTAACGGAAATAGTTACTGTTTAGCAAAACCACATATAGTATGAAAACAATTTATACATCATTCATCTTTTAAAGTTATTTATTCACTTGAATCCTATTATGTAGTATCGAATAATGATAATTCTATCTTATGACTCTTGCA
Organism: Myanophis thanlyinensis; assembly: GCA_017656035.1. NCBI lineage: Eukaryota > Metazoa > Chordata > Lepidosauria > Squamata > Homalopsidae > Myanophis > Myanophis thanlyinensis. Next base: position 11,912 of record JAEANM010009069.1, read on the forward strand.
TTTCTTTTTCTTTTTTTTTTTTTTTTTGGCTTTCTTCCATGTCCCTATTCTAATTCTTACTCCTACTGTTACTTCAGTTCAATTAAATAATTCCCTTCCACAGGAAATACAACTGATTCCTACATATTCACTTTGCAGCAAGAATCAAACTATATTTGTAGGTTTATGTAACCCTAGGGTGAAATGGTCTGTTTGCTCTTCTGTTATTGATGGCACATATATTTTCCTTCTTGATAATGTAATTTTAATGCTTTATGCATTGATCTTGGTTCTTTTGAACAGAGTCAGAAAAATAAAACATTTCAGTAATAACTTCCGGTTTATACCACAACAGCCACATGCACACCCAAAAGAATAACCTTTCCAAATTGGAACTACTTAAACTAATTATAGAATAATCAGCAACAGAGTTTGTTACCTAATACTGCTTCAGCAAGTCATTTGTGAAAGCAAATTTTAAATATTAGTTTAAAGCTGTTACAACCTTTCCCAGACAAATATGTAGAGGTGGTAAAAGCAACCTCAGCTTTTTTGACATGTGAGGCCAACTGTAGCAGAAGACGAGCATCCAAAGGAATAAGCTTTGATTACTTTAAATAGAGCCTTTCCTGGCCTTGCTAAAATGTGCATGATTAAGAGAATAAAGAGGACACTACTCTGGAATGCCTTAGAATATTCTGAATAGGCAGTGAAAAGCAATTCCTTTGTCTCAGGATTGGTAACTTTATGGTCAATACTAATTCTTGAGAATGACAGTAACGGTTAGAATAGAATAACAGAGCTGGAAGGGATCTTGGAGATCTTCTAGTCTAACCCCTTGCTTGGGCAAGAAACCCTATACCATTTCAGACAAATATTTACAACTTGTCAAGGTGTCCCACTGATTAATTGTTCTAACTGTCAGGAAATTTCTCCTTAGTTCTATGTAGATTCTCTCCTTGATTAGTTTCCACCCATTGCTTCTTGTTCTATGTTAAATATATTCAGTTTCTCAAGTAAAGACCTGCTCTACAGTTAATATATATTAGAGTGGATTGAAAGACAGATATGATACTCACTACTTTTTATTATATTTATTATAAAAAGCCTTTTCTTATAGGAAAAAAATAGATAAAAATTGAAGTTTTTAGTATAACGTATGTTCTAGAAAATACATTTCAAAGTAATTAAAAAGAAAAATCATATTACTTACTTTAAAGGCTGTCTATATATGAAGGTGTATGGAGGTTCTTGTGATAATTTGTAAGAAAAAGTATTTTGTGAGACTTTTAACCAGTTCATATCTCAGAGACTTCAATACATAAACTTATTGTTAGTTGGAGGAGGGGAGTGCAAATGATTAATTGATTGATTGTTATGACAGAAGTTCCCTTATGAGAACATCATAAATTCTGCAGGCAGTTAGGACATAGCACAACAGAGGTGCCATTTCTCCAAGTACCTTTCACCCATGCCTTCCATTTCATTATTCATAATAAAAAAATGGGAGAACAATTGGACAACTCAGTCTTAGCAACGTAGAAAGACAATGTGAGTTGATTAAGAGGTCTTAACTTTCTGAAATTTCCAGTTGACATCACGGCACCATAGATGCCAAAGCAGGATGCTCCACTTTCCGCTAGCCCCCACTCTTGGGCTCTGGAAGGAGCCGAAAGCCACCCTGTAGGGGCAGCGAAGCAAAGGAGGGATGCCCGGTGAGGTCAGGGAGAGACCGCAACTCTTCCGGAGGACCCCTGGGCTGAATTCCCTCTAGCCAAGCAGGACAAAGAAGCAGCCAAAATGGCTGCCCAAACTGGGGTAACCAAGAACTAACCATCTAAGCAAATGCAGGAGCAGAGTTGCTGAGCAGTGAAGGAACTGGGTGAGAAGAATTTTCTGTTTTAAGACTATTGGGACCCCTCCCAAAAAAGATTTGGAACAGAGAAGTTTATAATTATGTTTATAACTATGTTAAAAAAAGGTGGCGAAGAGAAACAGGAAAGGAAAAGACTAGGTTTAAAATGGCAAAGACAATTTAAAGGAAGAAGGCAAAAACTGGGGAAAATTAAATTAAAATTTAAAAAGCGATCTTCTAATTTGGCAAAGCGGTGATAGGATTGGCATTTGGAATTGTTGGAATTATGGATTGGAAATAATTTACCATAAAAGCACAAGAACTGAAAAAGAAATAGTTCACTGTATACAGAAACTAAAATTACTGCTATATTGCCACCTGCTGATGGAAGAAAGTGCAAAACAGTGTGGATTATGGATGTATCTGTGAGACAAGACCCCAGAAGATTAAAAAGCATTACTGTGTTTATAAATTATATAAAAGAAGAGCTTTATGGGAATAAATAAAAGAATTAATTGTTTGATAATTGATTGAGAGACAAAACTAAAGGGATTATATAAAATGGACCAAGAAGAAATTTGGCATTGAATATCTGGTTGTTGTTGGTTGTAGAACAAAGAGATCAAAGAAAATTTTATAAAATGACTCAGCAGCAGGAAGAAATGAAGATTTGGGAGGAGATGGCATCGATGATACAAAATATAAAGGAGATTGAAAGCTTAATGAAAAAACAAACAAATAAAGAATTAATGCAGAAAAGAGATGATGGATAAACAAGGAGATATACATAAAGATAAGGCAGTCGTGGTATTAACATGGGACTACTTAGGAAACAGAAAGGGGGATTAATAAAATACAATCTAATTGGAAAAAACCCCGAATAGAACTAGAATTGGATATGGGGAAGCAATAGTAAATACTAATGCACTATTTTTTTCTTAGTTGGAAATCTATAAGCTGTGTAAGGGTATGGATATTATACATGAATATTAATAGATTGGTGTTTTTAATACAAGGTGCATAATTTTAGTACGAATACTAGAATTATATAAATGGTTAAATATGTTTAATATGATTAAGATTTGAATGAAAATATAAAATATGCCAGACAATAAGATGGGAATGAAAAGATATGAGGAAATATATAAAATATATAAAAAGGAAGAGCTATAACATTTAAAATGCTAATACTAACACCAAAATTGTAAAGATAGTTAAAGAGTTTAATATGACAGTAATGTAGATAGAAGATAAGATGTATAAACAAGCAAGAAGTGAGTTAAAAGATATGATGAAATATGGAATAAGTGAAGAATACACTAATAAATAAGAATATTACTATGGGAATGTACAAAGTATGAATTGTAAAATGTATAATTATAATTATAATTATTATTATTATTATTAAAAGTTTGTATTAAGAGGGTTGACACCCAGTACTACACTGTTCACAAAAAGACACAGACTGGGACATGTTCCGACGCAGCACAGAAGACATCAACGAATTTACAGAAGCAGTTGTGGGATTCATTAGGAAACTTGCAGATGACACTGCACAAAAAACAATCATCAGAACATTCCCCAACCAAAAATCATGGGTAGAGAAGACCATCCGCGATGCCCTGAGATCTCGCACTGCTGCCTACAACACAGGACTTGTGTCAGGTGACATGGACCCATATAAAACTGCATCATAAAAAGTGCAGAAAGTGGTGAAGGAGGCCAAGCAACACTATGGGAGGAAACTAGAGTCACAGCTCCAACAGAATGACTCCAGAAGCCTATGGCAATGCCTAAAAACAATAACGGACTATAAAAACCCATCAACATCTGATAAGATGACCGCAGACACATCCCTGGCAGACAAGCTGAAAATCTTTTACGCCCGCTTCGAGTATGCAGCCAACGGAACCAATGGAGCTAGCAATCCCCAAGCTAGTGATACCACCATAAATTACAATCAGGAAAAGAACACCAACAACGAGAACGTGCCCATCATTTCTGAAGACGAAGTTATGAAAGAATTCAAGAGAGTAAACATCAGGAAAGCAGCAGGACCAGATGGCATCCCTGGTCGTATCCTAAAATCCTGTGCTGAACAGCTAGCACCAGTGTTCATGGAGATATTCAACCTCTCCTTACTCCAATCAACAATCCCAACATGTCTTAAAGAGTCCACCATTTTCCCAGTCCCCAAGAAACCTCATCCAATTTCACTCAACGACTATCGCCCCGTAGCCCTGACCCCAATAGTGATCAAATGGTCAGAAACCTCATCACTTCCTCACTGCCAGACACACTGGACCCCTTTCAGTTTGCCTACCATCGGAATCGCTCAACTGATGACGCCATCTCCCATCTTCTCCACACATCACTTACCCACAAATTGGACACCAGAAAAGGGAACTATGTCAATATGATCTTTGTAGACTACAGCTCAGTATTCAACACAATAATTCCCTCCATACTCATAGTCAAGTTGGAACACCTAGGACTTAACCCATCCCTATGCCGGTGGACCTCCAACTTCCTGACCAGAAGACCACAGGCTGTAAGGATGGGTGGATGAGTCTCAACCTCGCTCACCCTCAACACCGGAGCACCCAGGGCTGCGTCCTGAGCCCCCTACTGTATTCCCTAGACACATATGACTGCACGGCCACTACCAACTCCACCACCATCATCAAGTTTGCTGATGATACAGTCGTGGTAGGCCTGATCTCTGACAACAATGAGACAGCTTATCTAGAAGAGATCATGAATCTAGAGAATTGGTGTCTGGAAAACAAACTTCTTAATGTCAGCAAGACAAAGGAATTGGTAGTAGACTTCAGTGCAAA
>JAEANM010009070.1:0-16584 GCA_017656035.1 Myanophis thanlyinensis
TATCATAATCATCATCATCATCATTATCATTTTAAAATATATTTCCTTCTGCAACAAATTGGTACTTATTGGTAAGTATGTACAGTAGTTCAAAAGAAGTTCCTTTCTACTTATCATTATCATTAAGCCCATTAAGTACTTTGCTGCCCTATTGATCGCTAGAATATTTCTTCTTCTGTTAATTAATATTTTATTTTTCACAGTAACTCTGTTCAAAGCACCTCGTGACATCAAAAAGCTTTAACAATTAACCTAATAATTTGTAAACCTCAAAGATACAAACAGTTTGTGGATAGGGGAAAGCTATTACTGTACTTGCTTACTCAACTCTTGCCCCTTTTATTAGGTAAAATCAGTCAGGGTGGGACCTGTTTTATGATTAAGAAGTGTAAATAAATGTTCCTTCTGGGTGGGTATTCCACAACCTAAACGAATCTTCACTGAAAGCACCATCCCATAATCTACAAGATCTATATAAATTAGTCTTGAATATTTATGTTTTGAAAAAGGTGAACAAGAAGGGAGAAATCCTGGACCTCTAGTCACATCTGAGTGATAATAGTTATTTGGATGTTATTCAATGGCGCTTTCAGAAGGAGTCGGGGGATTATTACTGAAATTCATGTACAGTAGTACTTCAATAAATGACATAATAGACTTCTTTCCTGTAATATATTATGCTTATCGCAGGGTTGGGGGAAAAGGCCTTTTTTGACCCCAAAACATGAAGCTGAGACAAGAAGTGTCAATCCGATAAAAAGAATTAACATGCAAACCTGAAAGCATGAATTAGAAAATATCTATTCTTCATATCACCGAATAATAGAATTCTATAGTTGGAAGCAGGAACTTTACCTATCAAGTTTAATACTAGGTAGGTGATTAGAAAGATCTCTATTCTCCTATATCCAATTTCCTCCTTTCTCTGGTAAGTTACAAGGCCTTTCCTGGAAGGTGTATTCCAGCTAAGGTAAGGACTTAAAGGCTAATGTGATGGCAAAATATGAGTAGCAAAGTGAAGATTGCCAAACGCTTCATAGAATTCCAGGTTGTGATTGGTAAAGAGATGGAAGAGCTCCAGAATTCCAAGAAAGAAACAGAAGGGGTTGAAGAATTGCCTAAAGACTGCACTTTTCCGATTCTCAGCACAGCAAGATCATGTGGGTCCCAGGCAGAGACTGGCTGGCAGTATGGCCTGGGAAGAGTAGCAGGAGCAGTGAGGCTTGGTCTAGTAAGCTGGCTAGTGGTGAGGAGCATCAGTAGCATTCATAAAAAACAACATCAAGAAAGTCAGCTGGGACAGTGGAAAGGCAGTGCTCAGCCAGCAATTTCACCGATAATGAATAAAATGGAGCTCAAGCTGGAGTTGGGACATGATTGCGAGGAACTACCAATAAGTACAGTTGTAGTAGTAGTGTGGACAGCAGTATTTTTTTCTCACCAACATGTGTGCTGACAGTAAAATAGTTGGGAGCCAAAACTCCTGCTCAACAGCTGGAATCAGGCCACAAGCAATAAAGAGACAGCAAAGAAGCAGTGTTAAGTGGCAACATTTGGAAGACAGCAGGGCCAGGAAATGGAATGGAAAATGGCCATGAGAGGATTATGGTGGCTTTATTGATACATTCATCTACAATATGATATTGGATAAACACACTTACCTATTGTGTATTGCAAAGACCTGCCAGGGCAGTGTAGTTTTATTAGAAATATACCATCAGATTTCAAGATCTGTAGCAGCTGCAGTTCTGGAGGAGGGAGGGAATGCTGTGACAAGAGACCTTCAGGGTGATTAATGGTACTGCTCTGGATATTGCAGTAGCACTTAGATTTATATACTACTTCACAGTCTTTTACTGCCTTCTCTAAGCAGTTTACAGAGTCAGCATCTTGCCCCCAACAATCTGGGTTCTCATTTTACTGATCTCAGAGGATATATGGCTGAGTCAACCCTGAGCCTGATGAGATTCGAACTGCAAAATTGCAGGCAGCCAGAAGAAGTAGCCTGCAGTACTGCATTCTAACCACTGCACCACCACTGTGCTCTTGAACTGATATGGGATGTCTTGATGCAGAATTGGGCTGTAACGATACTACAGATATTGTTAGCGTGTTAGCTGCTCAGTAGTGGCTCTCAATCAGTTTCTGGATGATGGTATTGATGCTCACAAGATTTAGCCCTGGGAAATTATATTTTCACTAATCTGGGGGAGGATTTAGATGTCGCTCATGAGTTCATGAAATCAACTGGGATCATGGGACCAACACATGAGATGGCATTCACTTGGTAATCATCTGATCACTTCCTTGTTAAACTGTATCTTGCAGACACTTTGGACTCTGCACGGGCAATAGGCCCCTTTGACCGATCTATTCCAGATGCATGCTGGACCCAGATGGACTCCAGGATCTCTAGAGGACATGCTGTATTCCATGCCTAATCAAAGTCTAGAATATAGCCAGAGTGCTGAATGAAGTTTTACCACAAAAACACATCTGGAACAAATTCAGAATAGTTCTTATCACCTATCAAAATCAACATGGAATATCAGCATTCATCAGGCAGAGCCTTGGCAAGGTTGACTCTGCTCATTCAGTATGAACATAATGAAAAAGGCTGGACTAATAGGCCTACAGAAATTGATCTACCACAAACAGGCAAGGAGGCTTCTTTCCTTTCCACACACCCCATTACTTATCCTACCTTCCTACCACCAACAGGCAAGCAGACTCCTTTCCTTCCTCCCCCCATTCCTTATACTGCCTTTCTACCACCAAACTTCTTTTCTACGGTGGCATGGCAGTAGCTCACAGCAGCTGCTCTGGATCCAAAGTGGTACTATTTTTATGTTGTAGCCTGTCCCACAAAACATATGGATGTCAAATCAACCAGCATTTACATGTATCATTGGCAGACACTATGGAAACTCAGAAACAACTCCAACACCATTAACGATGATTTGCAGGAGAAGTTGTGCAACCTTGGCTTACTCTGAGATCCAGGCCTTCAGACCCCGGTATCACAGAAGCCAATGGATAGAGGAGGGGACATCAGAAGTGGTGTGAGAGAAAGTGAAAGTGTGGAAAGTGAATGGGGGTTAATGCTAAGCTAAAGGCTAACCCTACCAAAGGCCTGCTCCACCATCCATCCTGCTAGCAAATGTCTGCTCCCTGGACAATAAATTAGATTACATCAGACTCCAGCAAGCTACACAGCATGAGTACAGATACTGCTGTGTCTTTGTTTTCATGGAGACATGGCTGAGTGATAGAGTTCTGGATGCTGCTATTCAGCTGGATAGGTTAGCTGAGTTTCATGCTGACAGAAATGCAGTTCTGTGCAGTAAGACTCACATCGGCGGACTGTGTGTATATATCAACACAGAATGGTGTAAAAACTCTGTCCTCATTTCCACCTACTGCTCACCACTTGTGGAGTTTATGGTTGTGAGATGTAGACCTTTTTATCTACCCAGGGAATTCACCACTGCTATTATATTTGGAGTGTATATCCCACCAAGCGCTAATGCTAAAGAAGCACTCTGTGTACTTCACCAGACCATCAACAAACTGCAGAACACACACCCTGATGGATCGTTTATTGTTGCCGGAGATTTCAATCATGAAAATCTCAGGACTATGCACTTAAATTCCATCAAAATGTGGACTTTGCAACCAAAGGAGGAAATACACTGGATGTTGTTTATACAAACATCATGGGTGTATACCGGATGAAGCCTCACCCAAACATTGGCTACTCAGACCACATCTCTGTTATGATAATTCCAGCATACAGACCACTCATCATGCGTTCAAGACCAGTTCAGAAGCAGATAAGAACCTAGCCAGCAGGAGCTATCTTCAACATCTCTCTGAGCACCACTGTTGTTCCAAAGTGCTTCAAGACAATGACCATGATCCCCATGCCAAAGAAACCATCAGTGTCCTGTCTCAATGACTACCATCCTGTTGCATTTAGTCCCATCATCATGAAGTGCTTCGAGAGTCTCATCATGAAGCACATAAAGACCCTTCTGCCCATAACATTGGATCCATTGCAGTTTGCATACCACTCAAATCACTCCACCAATGATGCCATCTCCACTACACTTCATCTAGTCCTCACTCACCTAGAAAACAAGGACTCATATGTATGAATGCTGTTCATAGACTTTAGTTCAGCATTCAATACTATCATTCCCCAACACTTGATGGGGAAGCTGAATTTGTTGGGTTTGAACACCTCCCTCTGTAACTGGATCCTTGACTTTTTGACTCAGACAGACCTCAGACAGTCCAGATTGCAAACAGCACTTCTAACACCATCATACTGAGCACTGACGCCTCTGCTGACTCACGACTGTGTAGCAAGGAACAGTTCAAACCACATCATTACATTCGCTGATGACATAACTGTGGTGGGTCTCATCAGCAAGAATGATGAGACAGCATACAAACAGGAGGTGGAGAAGTTAACGGACTGGTATAAAGCCAACAACCTGTCTCTGAATGTAGACAAAACAAAAGAGGTGGTTGTTGACTTCAGAAGGACACAACACGACCGTTCCCTGCTGAATATCAATGGCTCTTCCTTGGAGATTATAGGGAGCACCAAATTCCTTGGTGTTCACCTGGCGAAGAATCAACACCGGTCCCATAACAAGGAAGGCCCCACAGCATCTTTACTTTCTGAGGAAACTGAAGAAGACACAGCTTCCACCACACATCCTCACAACCTTCTACAGAGGGACCATTGAGAGCACCCTGAGCAGCTGCATCACCACCTGGTTTGGGAATTGCACCATTTCAGATCACAAGACCCTACAGCGAATAGTGAGGATGGTGGAGAAGATCATCGGGGTTGCTCTTCCCTCTGTCATGGACATTTACACCACACACTGCATCTGCAAAGCCAGGAACATTGTGGCTAGCCCTTATATACATTCTTCAATCTACTGCCATCTGGAAAGAGATACAGAAGCATTCGGGCCTCATATCTAAACTGTTTAACAGTTTCTTTCCACAAGCCATCAGACTCCTCAACACAAGGAAACTGGAACCATAAATACTTGTGTATTTAGTTTTTTCTAAGTTTTTAGTTTTAGAGCTACAGTATGTGTAGTTCTGTGTCCTGCTTTTTTCCTTTTTTAAAATCTATGTTTGATGTAGCACCTTGCTCCTGGGGAAACATTGTTTTGTTTCACTGTGTACTGTACTGATATTGTTGAAATGACAATAAAGCCTACTTGACTTGATTGAACTTGACTTGAAATGGGAAATCCCTGCCTGAATCCTTGAAAAAAAAATTATATGATCAGATTATGTAGAGAAAGCAAGGGAATAGCATAGTTTATATAACCAGGAGGTTGTGTCTTGCCATCACAGAAGAAAGAGATGAGATGGCATCAAGATAGCTTAAAGAACAATACCTGGATTTCTCAAAGGGTGTTATTCTGAAGGCAAGAAATTTTATCAGTAATTGTAGTTCAAGAGCTCAAAGGATAACACAGTCAGAACCAAAGAACAATAGTATAGAAAGGAATTATATTTACCTTTATGGACAACTTTAAACTGCCATTAAAATCTATTTATACAAACATTTGAAAGCATTTGTCAACATTATACGACAAATTTAATAGCATTGTAGAATATATACACATGCTGTAGCCTTGAGATTTACAATCCAGTGCTAATCTAAACAATTGCTTGAAACAGAGTTTCATAGGAAGAAGCATTTACTTCTCTCATTACTAGGGCTTCCTTTGCATAAATGACTCTGCAAATCAGCAAAAGTATGATCTGATGATCTGTATGTGAGTTTGAAAGGAGGAGAGATATTAGACTTAATGGAAAGAAATTAATTTAGACTTGAAAGTAACAACTAGAAGAAAATAAAGAAAACATTTCACTTCTTGCATAAGAAGTGAAATATTTTCTTCTTTCTCAAGAAAAAAAAAATCGAGTTGCCTCTAGAAGAAAAGATCACCTTTGAGACAACTATGACCTGGATGACTGAGAATTTCCACAGACATTTGGAAGAAAATAAGCAAATTGGAAGTCAAGATACGGGTTTAGCATAAATGAAGCATTAATTCATTTAGTGTTTGTTCATTTGTTTCTAAGGGGGGGGGGAAAGTTGTTATGTGGTTTCCTGAACATAAATGGAATAACTGAATGAGTTTCACCTCTGCAGTTGCAGTTTTTGATTGAATTACAGCAGTTTTCTAATTCCTTCTAGTAGTATTTTTCCAAAAAGAAAAAACTTTTTTTTGGGAGCAAGAATTAATATAAAATATAATATTAATAATACTATATATAGCATCAATAACACGACATTATCTAATAGCAGAATTGTCTCTGTCACTTTTGTTAACTGACAGAAACCTATATTTCTTTGGAGATTATTTTTCAATTAAACACTTTTAAAACCTTGAATATGCTCAGAAAAAATATTTTCTCTGTATAATAATGGTCTTCCTTAAATATTTTTGGCCTACTTATAAATGATAGTTATTCCAGTCCTAAGTTTGAGAATCATTCTTATAAATTATGCCATTATGGATCATTGGGAGGTCTGCAGTATACTTTTCAATATCCTTTAAAATGTTCTCACAACTTCTGGAACCACATAATCTGAAGCTATTACACTGTAGTGATGACAAACACTATTTCACTATACTGATCAATGATAGACAAAGAGGGAAGCAAACTGAAAATAAAACCAATGACTTTTTGAGAGAAAAGTTTTTTCACATACTTTTCCAATGATACTTATAAAAAAACCATTAAATGAATATTTTAGGAAGATCAAGCTTAATTTAAACCAGGGAGACAAAAATGAACTGACAGCATCTTTGTTATCCCTCACAAGATTTTTTTTCTCTCGCCATGTACATGTGTACATCCAAACTGTGGATATGTGTTGTTTGTTATATATATATAATATATGTGGGTACATGCATAATTTTGTATTTATTAATTTATTTTGTCATGTTTATGTAGTGTATAGTGTATGTAGTGGAGACTCTTTGAGAACTGTATGCAACAAAATTTCATTTCAGCGTATGCCAATTAGTTCAAAGTGACAATAAAATTATTCTAAGTCTAAGTCTATCCCACTTCTTTTATGAAAGTCAGTTTCTCCTCCTCATTCATTTTCCCCTTTTCCTAAATGAAGTTTCTCCTTTTTCAAAATATATATCTTGCCCCATTGCACAGACCTAATGAAGTTAATAGTATTTGGCATCTTCTTGGCAACTATAAAATATGCTGTGCTAGTATCCAAACACATTAGTAATTATTGCTGGTGATTTCAATGCTCGTATTGGGGAGTCAAATGCCATTCTGCAAGATCATTTTAATTGGTCTCTGTGCTCAAGTGAAATACTCTGCCTGCTACAGGCTCAATAGTCTAAAGATAAACACTGAAATATATGTAATATAAATGGCTACTTAAATGGTGGAAGTAACCTTCTGGAGCTCCAACGGAATACGTACAGTTGATTATTTTATGGTTCCATATGCTTACAGTCATTTAATAACTTATTTCTATGCAGGAAATTGTCTGGATAGTGACCATGTCCCATAAATCTGCAGTTTGAAACCTGAATTAACTATTAAATTCATAGCTATAGCTCACTGTTCCCCTGAGGCCACAACAAAAAGACTCATTCAGAATAAATGAAATTCCAGAGTGGCCAAAAAAAAAGGTGTCTACTCTGTTAAATTCAGAACTCTGGCCTCAAATTTGTTTAGGAGACTTATCTGAATAAGGTACTATCACAATCTCTTCAGGGCCAGGCCCCAATATCTAGAGTAGAGATCTCAAACTCTCATTATCATGTTATCATCATATGGCAACTTTTTCTCTCTTCACTAAAACGGGGGTGGGGGTGGCCAGCTTGTGACATATCCGGCCCACGGGCCATGCGTTTGACACCCTTGATCTAGAGTTTAATCAGTTAGATCTAGCCCTCTTCACACAGGATCCAAACCTTTGTTTGATACAAATAGCTTATAAAGCTGATAAGGCCCTTCTTACTGCAGTATATATATTTTGATCTGAAAACTCATTTGGTTTCTTTCAATCACTCAAACAGCATAAGTTTTTTTATAAAGAGCTTTTAAACTCTGAGATAGAAGAATCACTGAGAGAAGATTGAAAGAAATTAATTGCAACCGCTAAGCTTAAGAACCCTGCTTAATTCTTTCAGGCAAATACCTGTAGATATTTGGAAGAATTACTTTCAGAACAGTTTAAATCCAGAACTATTAAATAATCCAGTTGTGGTTCCCCCTTCACCCGAAAAGGTTTGTCCTGAATTTGTCTATAGCCAAGGTTAAGAATCTTATTGTACAATTCAAAACTAGGAAAGCTCCTGGAGCTGATTTCATCTCTCCAGAATTGCTTAGAAGAAAATAAAGATTGGCGGGTCCCAATGCTGTCTGTTCTTTTTTACTTATATTAATAGCATAATACATTTTACTTCTAAGTGGAAGGAGGCAATAGTTATCCCTCTCTATAAGAACATATAAAAAAATGACTTGCAATAAATTGTCAAAAAATTAAAATGCTATTGTTGGCATGACACAACAAGAGGTCACATAAATTGCAAATTAATGTGATCCCAATACAGCAGATATTTATAAGTTCCCGACTTACTTATCTTGGAATGAACATTTCTCCAATCAGGCATTGTGGCCCAATATAGTTCTGTTTATAGTTCCACAATATAGTTTGATAGTTTCTTCTATTGAATGGGAAATGTTTTGTTTTGCTAAAATCATCTTTCAATTTCTTTATGATATTCCAATCTGCATTTTTAAAAGTTTAATATCTTGGAAGCTGTCCAGTATAAATTTATAAGAGCAATTTTTGTACTTCCAAGATGCATTGAGAATGTGGCTTTGTGATTAGAGACAGATATGATTTCTGTGAGTGCCAAAGCTTGGATCTTTCTCCTTAATTTCTGGTTGAAATGGATTTTTTTTTCTCCTGCGGATCTGGCTCCACTACTTCTCAAAGACCATTTAAAATCAATCTTACAAAAAATAATAGCAAACTCCAGTTCTTGGGAGTGTCTTCAGAAAACCTCTGTCCATTATTAAATGTCTATGGGGAACAAACCCATAAGGACTAGACTCAGCAATTCATCTGCATTTAAAAGACAAAGGCTGTTCTTTTTAACCCAGCAAAGCCCACATTTCAGACAGAGATGACTGCTCATTTGAAAGAGGGGTGAAAGAGGCCATTTATGTCAAAATTGAACATCCCTCTCTCAACAGAAGGGGAGGATATGACATCATCTATCTCCAGTTACAACACAGTCCTTCCAACCAGTCCAAGAAGGCTCCACACACATTTGCACCACTCAGGTGATCCTGAGGTCACAGATAAACCTCCAGGTGGCCTTAAAGGCTCACTAAAAGAATGCAAATGACCCTCTGTCTGTAAGGAGTATAAATACTTCCATTCCCCACCAGCTTCTTGGATGAGAAGTAAAACATCTTCAAAGAAAAAAAACCCAGAAAGTCTAGTTGCCTCTTGAAAAAAAACCTTTGGGTATGACCATTGGGGTTTGAAAATGCCTGAAATGAACTTAAATAACATAGCTGGGACATTGATTTTCAAACCAGTTTCCTGCAACACTTTGTCAGCCAAATGTGCCTTCCCCGCCCGCCCCCCCACCCTCCATGCCCCATTTTGGTTGCAAGAGGCACCACAGGCCAGACTTTTGCTATTTCCAGGCCAGCCTGCAGGTTGTGAATTTGATACCCCAGTTCTAAGGGATAGCTGAAGCGGGACACTGGAGAAGCCTTCTTGTTTGTGGTAAATGATAAAAACAGTAAAAAATGATTTTCACAAGCAATCAAGTGATTAAAAATAAGTGACAAATTAAAACTAAAGGTTTTTAAGAGGAGCTGATTATAAAGATTATAGCCAAGTCACCATTTTAAATCAAACTCCCCAGTAACTTTGTTTCTCTCTTTATATAGAATCTCAGAATATATCTATCCCATTTTTAAAAACTAGCATGGTAAGAGCACAATGTCTACCTTTCACTGTTTCTATCTGACAGGACCCTGACATATCTTTCCAGGTTGCACAATTTTGTACTACCAGTTGTTGTCTACTTCCTATCTGTGGTTGAATTTTAACACAAATTGTTGTGATTGTCACTGCTGCCTGTAATTGTTAGCTGTGAAAGACTTGGTCCACGTGTGATGGTCCAATTAAACAGATTTATTGTTAAAAATCCTATGCACAGGAATCTTCTCAGTTAATGGTTAGAACCTGTTTGGAGTTAGGTAAGGGTCAGCAGAATTCAGGGGAAGTGGACTTACTTTGCTGGTGGCTACAAAGGGATTCTAGGCTGATTTCTCTTTTAACCCTGTCATTCTTTCTGGTACAGTGATACTGTCACATAATAATGTATTTTATATCATTGTATATCTTTTAAAATTTTTATTAATAATTATAACAAGTTTGAGGAGCCCTTGAGACTCTCTGAGCTTGGTTATTTTCTTGCAGACATTTCATTACTCATGCTAGGTAACATCATCAATGCTAGTCTTTATAAGTTTATATATTTTATTGTTGTGCTGTCTGGGCTACAGGCTGTAACAAAGATTTAACCATGCTTCCTGAAAATCTAAAAAACCCTCCATATTTATTTTTTATTTTGCTTTGAAAATCAAACCAACCAACTGCTGAGAATAAGCATTCCCTAAAGTTAAGATCTGTTTAGATACTGGCAACAAAAGCTTGGCAATAATTCAAAGAGCAAAAATCCAATCCCTGAATCTGAAAAACTAAGAGAATCTATATGCAGAGCTTGCAGAGAAAGAGTATTCTCCCCATGATAGCAATAAAAATGATATTTTTTGCTTTCATCCTTTATAAGGCCTCAAGTATATTTAAACATAAGACATGTAAGTCATCTGAGGCAAGTACTTCCAAGTCATGAATTTTATATTCATTTTGTAAGAGAGTTAAGAAATCCTACATAGCATTTCTAATGTAAATATACTATTTTCTTGAACTCTCTTTAATAGCCTGCAGGTAAGACATTTTCATTCTTATTTCTACATTGTATTCTACATATAAATAGTTCAAGAAAACCATCCTCACTACAGGCCTCACCACCCAAATATGGGGCAAGAATTCCCAGAGTTCTGGTGGAGGATGAAAATGGATAGGAATATACCCAAACACACAAATGAAGCTAACAATTGAAAATAGTGCTGTGTGTTAATATACAAATGTCATGCAAAGTATATCTACAAGACTTCATGTGTATAAGTGCTTCTATATAAATAGTATATCAATGCTAGCATCATAAATGCTAGTCTTTATAGGTTTATATATTTTATTAGTCCTTAGGGAGAGTGGGGCGGTATATAAATTTGATTAAATAAATAAATAAATAAATAAATATTGTTGTGCTGTCTGGGCTACAGGCTGTAATAAAGATTTAACCATGCTTCCTGAAAATCTAAAAAACCCTCCATATCTATATAAATAGTATATCTACTTATAGTGACTAAGCATAAATATGCACTCTTATACCTAGTTTAAATTAATATTTAAATAACTTTCTACTAATCTATTTATAATATACAAATGTTTTGCTTCTAGTCTCCTCCTCCTCCCATACTATCTGCAAGCTTATGAATGCTACCAGCATCTCTACTTAAACATTCTTTCCCAGTGCCCATGTCCTAACCAAATGGACTTGATTTAGACTTGTCCACAACTGTGTGTAGGCATTGATGCACATCTACGCTATGAAGGGGTTGATAGCTAAGTATAGGTTGCAGATAGTTGCAGATAGGCTGATGTACACACTTCCCAAATCTCAAAAACATTTTGTACAGAGATGCACATCCTGCATGCTTATTGGTTGATCTGATTTCTTGTTTGCACTTTGTTGTTTGAGTGCCCCTAGACAGAACATTTAATATTCACAGAAATATAAATGCGACATATATGCATCTGACTCTGAATGGCAGACACATACATTTCCTGATGTGTGATGACCCAAAATCTAACTTAGGCTTTATTCAGCCACCATCTATAGTCCAGGACTATGTCTTCTTTTTGCTACCTCTTTTCTACAGATTATTTCTTGGCTGCAGGTGCCACAAGTTCTTTCCCAGTTTATTTATTACTCTGCTACCCATCTTCCCTACAAGATGACCTTGGGCAGTTCTTCTTTCTGGCTGTGGATCCTCTGTTTCTTCCTCTCCCAGTGGTTGCATCCTCTCCCCCATGCAATATAAGGTAGCCTTTGATTCCAAAAGCATTTCCTGCAAACTATAAGAAGACCGTCCTGCTCGTGTCTACCTGTGACCCTTTATTTTATAGTTCTTTCTTTTCAGTCAGACAGTTGACATCAGACAACTGCAGAGAAAAAGCTCTTACGTGGACACTCTTATGTAACATTTTTATGTTTCAGGCAGTTCATCCTTCCACAAATTCAAATCTATCATGGCTGAAGCAAAATTCTTGAAAGATGCAGGCTGCAGAAGCCACACCATGCTGGTGGGATGAGTTTGCCTATCGAGATGAGGTAGACGGGTTGCTTTCATGGTGTGGAAATAATAACATGATCCTTAACAGCAATAAGACTAAGGAGCTTATAGTGGACTATAGAAGGAATAGATCAGAATCCAGCCCTTGCTTATCAATAGAGACCGAGTGGAGTAAGTGGCCAGTTTTAAGTTTCTGGATGTTATCATAAAAGAGGATCTGACCTGGGGTGCTCACATTGCAGCACTGGTCAAAAGGGCCCAGCAGAGATTATACTACCTGAGACTTCTCAGGAAACAACAACTGAATGAAAAACTGTTGGTGACCTTCTACTGCTGTATTTTAACTTATTGCACCTGTGTATGGTTTGCCAATTGCATGGTGGCAGATAGACAGCACTCCAGAGGGTTAATGTCATTGCCCAGAGGATCATTGGTTGCCCTCTCCACTCTTTGGAAGAGCTTTATAGCTCCTGCTGCCTTAAGAAAGTTCAAAACATCTTTAAAGATCCATCTCATCCTGGGCACTCTTTTTTGAAATTACAATATTACCATCTGGCAGACAGTAAAGGACAATAAAAACAAGGACAAATAGTCTGAAAAACAGCTTCTTTCCCAGAGCAGTAACTATATTGAATTCTACTGTATAGTGCAATATTAATGCAATATCAGGGGATTTCCATTGTATAAAATGTGAACAATGTGTGTCTGTGTTTTATTTTGTGGTTTTAATATATGATGAAGATAATATTTAATTTTGTTGTACGAGGTGCAATGACAATAAAGTAAACTAAACTAAGCTAAACTAGTTGGAGTTACATTGAGATTTGCTTATACTTCCAAACCTGGAATTATCTGTTGTGTTAACTCTAAAGTAATGTTTTTGCAACATACTATTAGAAACTTTATGATCTTTCCAAAGTATATCTCACTTTATAGCCATTCCTCACTATTATCTATTGACTTCTGGGAAACATTTTTTAGGTTGCTCTTTCATTAACACTCTGTTTTCTGAGTTTTCCCAAGGTAATCACAAACTGATATTTTCCAAATTCATTTTTCCTTTAGAAGAACTAAAGACAGTTTTATTGGGTCTATATACCAAATAAAGATATACCTTCTGAGATTTTCTGCTGTATATCTCATTAAGACCGCATGGTGGCAATCAAGCTCATGAACATCATGCTATATAGTAACTTGAGGGGTCCTTGGTGCTCTCTAAGCTTGGTTATTTTCTTGCAGACATTTCATTACCCAAACAAGGTAACATCATCACATGTGTTTATTGGTACAGTACTTGAGCCTAGTGCTAAGTCAGTCCCAAGAAGAGCTGACAGACCAACAACGGAGATTGAACTACAGTAACATTTTTTACCACCAACAGCACCTGTTTGACTTTGGAAAAATAAAGGATATTTAAAAAGGAAAAAAATCATAAAGAAACAAACCGGGTGAAAATGAGCAAGTTCCACAACCATGACCTAACTATCTTAAGAGAAACCCTTGCAAACATAGTATCCACATATATCTGTTGTAAAAATAAAAATTAGTAATAACATTTATAATATTAATAATTAATTAATATATTGTCAAAAAGAAAAAAAACTAAAATTGCAGATGGTAAAGCGATGGTATATAATCTAAGCAATTCAGAAAAAAAGGAGTAATAATTTCAAGGCATGCATTCTTGTGAAACTGAATCAGTTTAAAACAAGACAGAAATAAATGCTGTCCTTCTAAAGCCTTATTTTCCTTATCAAACAGATCTATTTAAATGTCCTGGCTTTCCAGTGATCACCCTTGGGCAACCTGCCAAGTTCCAGATGAGAGCTGGCCATGTGCTGACTTTCGAAGCCTTCTGGCTTTGCTTCTCTTGTTCTTTCTCAGTGCTGCTTATTTGCCATCTGTCTCCGATTATACAGAAAGTAGCAAGATTAAGTCATAGCAGCTGGCAGCAACTACCTAGTATCATAGTAATCGTAATCATTCTGAAGAAATAATCGGACTGGCAGAAATTGATAAATTGGTTTCCTGTTCCATTTTGATTTCCTAATCCATACAATCCAATTATGTTTTCCTCCTTAATAATGGCAAATGTATTATCCCAGTCTTCAGTCACAAGCGATACATCTTACTTGCACGTTCTGTCAATTTCAAATTGAACTGGATTGCAAATTTCATCTACTTTCTCCTCTTCTACATCTGTGGTTAGAGCATAAATTTGAATGGTTGTTATGTAATGATTGTTATATAAAAGGGTTGTCCATGAAGTTTAACCATATAACCATTAGGGAGCCTGACCATTATGATTATAACAGTCATAAAACAGGTTGGTCATGTGAATGATCCGATTTTATAATCTTTTTGCAGTGTCTGTTAAGCAAACCCAGTGTTGTTAAACAAACATGGCAGGCGTTAAGTAAATGTGGTAATCATAAAGTAAATATGGCAGGTATTAAGCAAATCAATGATGTGCTATGGGCATGGTTTTGCTGAAAACTGTGTCAGCTTTTGGCAAAACTGCCTTAAATCACACGACTGAAGGATGCTGCCGAAGGCAGTAAATGTGGCATTTTAGCCAAATGCCTAAAATTTGATCATATGAGTGTGGAAGAGACTCAACCATCAGAACTTCATGCTCAGGTTCTGAATCCTCTTTTCCAAGACAGCCATAATTCGAGGACTATCTGCAGATATTATTTGGTCACTTATTATTTTGCAGACAAGTTATTCTGAAAAGTGCTTGTTTCCACGTGGACATATATATGCAGGCAACCATCTGCTTCCAGAGACTTATGAGAGGTTGTTTATGGCTGAACTAAAAGTTCGAGATTTCATACTTTCCAATTGTATCCTGAGCTTGTGAGCTCTAGTATTTGTACGCTTGGAGGTGCCCTGGAGTTTGCAGCTACAATATGCATCTAAATATGTACAGCAGATGCATTAAGGAGGTGGAGCTGCATAGTGGCCTGGCTCATAAATCATGCTCAGCCACAAGAGTTGGATTTCTCTAGTGCTAAATTATCTAAACCCAGATTACATTATGGCTTTGTTCAATGTGAGAAGCTGGCTGGCTTTTACAGGCCCCACTTCCTCAAGTAACACATTGTGTCTGGGCAGGCAACATTCTCCATTCCGTGGAAAGCTCTCCTCCCCTGAATTAAAGATATTCCTATGCATGGAAGGTTTTGTAAACTAGCCAAAACAGTTTTGTTTCAGCAGGTGCATGGCCATTAGGATAGTTTGGGGTACCTTGGAAGGTTTTTTATTTTTAAAAATCCTTTTCTGTTTATGACATTGCTGTACTTTTCGCAGACTCTCTCTTAACTGGAGCAGGCTTTAACTGTTATAAATAAATAAACAATAAGTCAATAAATAAATAGTTAATGTTTGATATGCTTCATCTCCAAAAATGGCTTATCAATAATTTGAATTAAGTTATAAATAAAGATTAAATTGGAGCTGACCCCTTACAAATACAGTTAATTGCTTTCCAAGAGTTAATGAATATATATATTCAGAGCAAAGCAAAAAGGCAAACCACCACCACCACCAACAACAACAACAACGTGGAAAAGTTGTCGAAAAAGAGAAGATCTTGTGGGACTTTTGAATATAGATTGATCATCATTTAGAACACAGCACACCAGATATCACAGTCATCAAAAACCGAAGCGTACAATTTATTGATATTGCTGTACCAGGACATGCCAGAGTCGAAGAAAAAGAACTAGAAAAAATAATGAAATATCGCCATCTGGCCATCTAAACTACCTGATTATGGACAAAACATGTGACAGTGATACTCATTGTCATTGGGGCACTTGGCGCCATGTCCAAGAATTTTGCAAAACACATTAAGAAGTTGCAGTTTCCTGCTGTAACACCAGTGGAGCTTCAAAAGACTGAGCTACTTGGAACAACATATATTTTGAAAAGATACTTGGTTGATACCTAGGATGCTGGCAGCAACCCGTATCAACCATCAATGCCAGTCAATAATGTGACACATTTTTAAATGTTCAGTTGACTGAGTTTCATGTTTAATGAATA
>JAEANM010009071.1:0-16584 GCA_017656035.1 Myanophis thanlyinensis
AATAAATAAATAAATAAACAAACTGATGTTTTATGCCTATAGAGATTCTCATGTACTAATAAGTGGGCTGCTGTATTCTACCACAACTGCAATTGCTGAATATCTTTAAATCAGAGCATTGCAATCAAACATTGTTTTATTGATTTACATATTTACACTAAAGTTCTGTTGGCTCTTAACACTGTTTTCATATACTGCAGATGCAACAATTGGTCTGCAGAAGCTCATGTACATCAGGGTCAATTCTAGACTTGATAGATCTTAACACTGAAGGGTTAAAAAAAACAGTCAAAGAAAGGTAGCATAGATTTTGATAATCCATCAAGATGACTTTATTCCAACATGAAAGGTAGCAGTGAAAGCAATCATCCAGCATCTGTCATTAAGTGCTGAATCCAAGGACATATTTGGATGCATTCCTAAAAGGGCATATTGTTTCAGCTACAAATTTCCACAGCTTCAGTCGCAAACTGACTTCCATGGACCTTACACCATACTTAAGTAGACAGTAGAGGGGGGCATACATAAGTGCACTGATTTGCCTATTGTCCCTGCCATTGTATTTTTATCTTTTATTCTGGTATTCATTTCTTTGTCATTATTGTTTGAAAAATTCCAATATATAAATAAATATTGCAAACCTGTAGTATTTGCCTCTCTTGTCTTTTATGAAGTATATTTTAGAGAAACATGCATAGGAAACTATGTCTATGAGAAAGAGGTACACAGAACTATATTTCTTAGAGAAAGGGGCAAATACATTTCCCAGCTGTGTTTTTACTTTACTCAAAAATATATGATGAAACAATAATACATAATAATGCATAATACTATGTGATACTGACATGAAGCAGATCTGATACATACTTTCCTGCTCGTGCTCTGCCTTACTTGGTTAGTTTCAATTAGACACAATTGGCAAGTAAACCAGAATCATTAGAAATGGACTGTAGAATCTGTGATAGCAGTTCAATTGAACTTAGACTTACATACTGCTTCACAGTGATTTATAGCCCTAAATGGATTACAGATACAACATATTGCCCCCAACCACAATCTGGGTCCTCATTTTACCAACCTCAAAGGGATGGAAGGCTGAGACAACCTTGCGGTGAGAATCAAACTCTTGGCAGCCAGCAGTCAGCAAAAATAGCCTGCAGTACTGCACTCTAACCACTGCACCACCACAGCACTGTGGTAATGAGTATACAGTTTTGTATTTTTATTGGGTTTTATGTTTTACATAAACAGCTGTGAATTTTTTTTTTCCACCATGGTCTTACACAGTCAGTCGGTTAATCAAACAATCAGTCATGCTCTTAACATGAAAACAAGGCAGATGCCATTGCCCACTGCACCCCAGAAAGAGTTAGGTTATTCTACCTCTGTTTTCACAAAAACAGCAGGATAAAAGAAGGGGAGGAGTTAGGTTAATAGCAGAAGCCATCAATCCTATTTTCACTTGCCAGATATAAAGTGGAAAAATGTTCCATAGAAAGCAAAATATGTTGAACAGAATAGTATATGCCAGCTCTGCTTCTGGTTTTCAAAAGGTTCTATGTAATATATGCAGAAGTCTTATACAGTCATATTAGTTATCTTGGAGTTGTCTGGGTATCAAAAACCATAATATCCATCTTGAGTAACTTGTAGAATTGGGTTTTTTTTTGGGGGGGACCTGTTTTTTGAGACTCACATTCTCAATGAAAAAGTAGATTTAACATTGGGAATTCTTCTTGTTGTTATTGTTAGTTGCAAAGTCATGTCCAACCCATTGTGACCCCATTGACAATGTTCCTCCAGGCCTTCCTGTCTTCTACCATCCCCCAAGTCCATTTAAGCTCTTAAAGAACTCTGGAAGTTCTTGACCATCTTTTATCTCTGATTTTGAATGAAAACAATGTCAAGAAATCTACTTCTTCAGTTGTAGCTATTGAAGAACAGGTCAGGGAAAAAAGAACACATGAAGGATAGGAGCTTACTCTTGAGGAAAATCTGGAAAATTCAACTAATGCAATACAGGGCAGCCACTTGCTTACCAATGCATCATAACACAATACCTCTCTTGTAATATTTGTACTTCCAACTATTTCCCATGCTCAATTTAATATTTTGGCTCTAATATTAAGAGTCCTAACTGGCTTGACTAAATATGTTATGTTTTGATGTGCTATCTTCAGTCATTCAAAATTAAAATTCAATAAATGTAGAGTGTGGGCAGTGGCAGATTCAATTTTTAGCAAGCATTTTAATTAGAATGTCTGATGGAAATTCCACAGGTGAAGAAAATGCATAGAGGCATTAAAAACAGAAGCAACACTCTTTTTGTTCCTAAACCTTTTCATGTAGGTTCATTCAACTTTACCTTACAACTTCACAGAGCAACCTGCTATTGAAATATAGAATTAAACTAAAGAACAGTTGTTTTCTCTCTGCAAAACATTATACAACTTACATGGTGGCATAATGTGTAATTTGATAATGAATTTGCAATTGCCTTGTAAATTTAGTTTGAGATGCCACCAAATATCATAAACAAGAATATATGTAACCCAGGGATGAACCTTTTTGAGTTTGGTTGTTTGCTTGCAGGTGTTTCATTACTTAACTAGAAAGTAGCAAATCTCAAACTCAGACACTGATATTCTTCATAGTATTAAAATATATTTAAAATATGTTACATAAGAAAACAAAACTCTATGCCACAATCATAAATTACCTTACTAACTCTGAAATACAATTTAGCTTCCAAAATTATTTCTCATTTTTACTGGACATTTCATTCAGAAATGAACTTTTACTGCTGTTTTAGTTCAGTTAATTAGTACTTTCTTACTCTTGACACAATACATATTAATCCACCAGGATTGTCTGTCAGTAACTTTCCCCTTGAGTTCCTCTAAATTCATGCTGTAGCATCAGTGATAAATATCTAACCATCTTGTCATTTGTTTCTGATACTTTTTGAATAATTATGATTTTTCAAGAATCATTATCTTCTATAGTAACTTTTGCCTTGTCATTATGTCCCCAAAATATGTAGATTTTAGTTTCATTATTAAAGTTTCTGATAAGTGGTCTGGTTTTACTTCATTTAATAGAGAATATTCTTCTTGTACTCTATGTCAAGGTATTTTCAAGTATGTGCTCCAGGACCACAAATCAAGGGCATGCCTTTTTAACATTTTTTGTAGTCCTAACAATACATACATTTGTCTGATTCTCTGTCAATATTTTTCCCAATAGTTGTATTCTCCTTTCATGGCTACAGTCACCATTCCTATGATTATAGGATATGGCTGCAACTAGGCAATTTTGTGGAATCTTGAAAACCCAAGCAGATTGAATCTTGTCAGTTCTTAGATTCAAGAGACCCACACACTCAATAAGTAGATTACAAAGGCAATAAACATTCTGTCCCTCCAAAACTTGCATGAGTTCATTATGTCACTAGGAATCATGATAAAATAGAAAGAGATGTTACATTTAGAATCTAAAAACAGCTTACCCATTGCATTTTTATCTCATTTTTCAATGTTTACTTTGGTCTTTGGCTTTTCTTTTTTCTTTTCTTCAGTAAAATCCCAATTGTGTGTAATCCATAAAGATTGTCCTCAACAATGGAAAATCTTCTGCCACAGAAGATGCTTTCCAGTTTTCAAAAAAATAAAAATAAAAAATCTTGGAAGCTCCGCTTACAATATGCAGGCTGTAGAAATGATACTTGAAAAATTATTGATAAAATGTTGCAGTTTTTTCAATTAAAATATATTACTGGGATAAATAATAAAAAAGGCATTTTATCCTAAAAGAAGAATTGTGTTTACTATCAACCATTATTTGGCAAGAATCTCAGAAGTACAATTAACAATGCCTTTCTGTTTTAAAGAGTCATTTGTTTAGGGACAGTTTGAAGTCCATGGTGGAGAAAACAAAAGTGGATCCAGATGTTTAGCTCATACTCAGGTGTGTTTGGCTGGATCTGTCTTGCAATGAAACCTTTCCCATATGATGATCAGGAAAACATCACCTGGACATGATTACCAATAAAGTTTAAACCTGCTACAAAGTAACCCTGATTTTGCTTTGATCTTTAATTGTGAGGGGCATCACTTAATTGTCACTTGAATACAGTACAGGGTTTTTCTTTTGCTTTTCTGTTTGTTCATTAGACATTATCACAGTGTAAGATTGGAAAGCTTTTAAGCTAACAAATGTAACCAGCACAATTAAAATATGCATATAGAAAAATGAAGACAGACAAATATATAGAAGATTATCTGACTACCGCCTTAAAAAGAAAAACAGAAAAATAATGTAACAGATGGCTATGGGTGGCCAAAAATGTTTTTTATTCAGTAGTTGATATTACTTTACAGGAAGATCCTGTCTATAGAATTGAATTAGCATTTTAAAAAAGTTGAAAAATTGTTTGCACAACAGTCTCACAAATAATGTTAAAGTACAGTGGTACCTCGGTACATGTCTGCTTTGAAACTTGTCAAATTTGGTACTTGATACATTTTGTTGCAAAAAAATTGTCTCAGTACCAACCATTTGTTTGGTACCAACCATTTGTTTGGTACTAGATCTGCAATCTAGAACTTGGCAATGTTGATAGCCTTGTGACCCACTAACCTTTCTTGTACTAGGACCCTATTCATCTGGTACAGAGTACTTAGTGACATAACCAAACCCAGGGTGCCAAACTCAAGGCTTGCAGGCAGGATTTGGCCCATAGGGTGCTTAGATCTGGCCAGCGGGGCTACCCTGGAAATAGCAAAGACCTCCATTTTTTCTGGCAGTGGACTGCAGGAAGATTCCCCAGCCCCACCCAGGCCACCACAGGTTCTGCCAACACAAGTGATGTTGAGCTGGCCACTACATCCCTGGCCATGTCCACCCAGTCCTCCAAGTTCAAACACAACCCTGACATGGCCCTTAATGAAATTGTGTTTGACACCCCTGACCTAACTCATCTAAAGAGCCCTGGTGATCCAGTGGTTAGAATGCAGTATGGCAGGCTAATTCTGTGGACAATTCTGCCAGCAATTTGATCCTGAGTGGTTCAAGGTTGACTCAGCCTTTCATCTTCCTAAGGTTGGTTAAGTGAGGACCCAGAATGTTTAGGGCAATATACTGACTCTGTAAACCGCTTATAGAGGGCTGTAAAGTACTATGAAGTGTAAGTGCTGTTGCTATTGCTATCTTGCTTCTCTTTCTCAAATGAAGTCATGGCAATTCTTTTCTTATAGCTAGCATACTTTCTGTATGAATCATAAATGAATTTCAAGAACTTGTATCAGATTTATTACTATTAATACCACTTCATATGTTACTATGATTAGTAGTAAGAACTTAACCTGAAGTTATTATTCTGTTTGTATTAAAGAATAAAATTTGCAACTCAGAGTTATGAATTTAACACTATTTCTTGCACCATTCTTTGAAACTTTATTACTTTTGCTATAATCCAGTGATGAATTCTTCTTCGTCCTGAAAGTTACATTTTTAATCCAGTTGCAGCATTTTAGTACTGAGTTTACATTCATATGTCTGACTTCCCAATTATAGCCTCTGAATCATCAGATGCCACAGCAAATTCCTGATTTTATACAAAACTCATTATTTACCAGGAATAAGAACCAAATGATGCTTCCCTATAGGGAATGTTCCAAGTGAATCTGTTTTGGTAATTAAACAAAGAAATTCACAACTTAAAGAGAAAAGTTTTTCAAGGTAATTTCCTGTAGAACAATTACAAGAACGTCTTTGTCTCTCTAATATCTCACAGTGCTGTCTCCTCACTTCCTGTTCTTTGTTCCTCATTCTTTTGCTTTTCAATTGCATTTGTAGCCTGTCTTTAAAGGGAGAAATCAACCAGGGCTTTACTCAAGAGCAATAGGCACACAGACTGAGTTTTCCACTCCAATGTTTCATATAATCATAGCCATGACATTGTCTAAAACATACTGGCTGGGGAAGTCTGGGTACTGAAGTCTACATATCTTAATGTTGGCAAAGCTTATCTTAAAGTTGGCAAGGCTATCCTGGTTGCTCCAGCATAAGAGCACCCACTAACTGCCTGCCTCTTCTGAAGGAACTTTCTCACTATAAAATTCTGGACCATTTTGTTTGTTTGTTTGTTTAAAGTTCTTTAGCAGACCGGTGAAAGGTTGCCTTTTCTTTTCCTATGGTTCACCATTGAAATGTTGAGATAAGTTTGTTTTTACAAATCTTTAAACCAATAAAGTTTTTTTTCTTTAATCAGATTAAATTGACAAGAGTTCTATAATTTTTGCCCAAGTGACTGAGAAAAGAGCATTTTCTCCTAGTTTTACCAGGTGATTTGTATGGGACGATGTTAAATATGAAAAGGTCTCAGATTCACTCATATAAATGAATTGACTTCTTTCCTACATACAGTATGTGAAGCTGGTAGAGATGAGGAAACCCATCCATCAGGCTTCTTAATAGAAAAACTAGCTAGTATTCTTATTAAACTGAAGAATGTAGTAAAACACAGATTGCAGTTTCTTAGACAATTTTATTTGCTAATGATTTCAATACAGGCAACAATCAGTTTCCATGCAGAACAACCCTATGTGCAAGACAGCACTTGAACCAAAATAGTATAAGCCAATTTAGAACTTTTAATAAATCATTCATGAAATAATTTCATATTTCAAAAAGTTAAAAAATATATTTTTGGATATATCTTATGCCTTTGGAATTGCTATTTCTCTCTGATCTTAGTTGTTTCCTTGCAGACATATCATTACCCAGCTAGGTAACATCATCAGTATTATCTTCAGAGGCTGATGATGTCATCTAGTTGGGTAATGAAATATCCACCAGCAACCTAACTCAGAGGCTATTCTGGAGTCCCAGGGATTCTGCAGTCCATCCTTGAGCTTCATACTTCTGATACTTACTTGTCCATCCCAATAAGACTGAGTAACATAAGGTCAGTGGAGACATTGCATCAGAAGAGAACCCCAGATGTGAAAAGCAAAAGTGTGAGAGTGTGAAAAAATGTTTTTAATATTAAAGAGGTCAATAGATACGGAAGGCTCCTGAAAAGGGGTGTTATTGTTGAAAAAAAGTATTCCTTCTGTGCTCATTAAAGTAGAAGACAAGAAAGACACAAGAGTATCCTGAGGGGGAAAAGGGCATCAGAAGCTTAGAGGAAAAATGTTTTTAATATTAATGAGGACAATAGAGACAGGATATTGGGAGAGGTTGGGAAAGTAGTAATGACTTCTCAGAATTTTATTTTGATATGTCTGTATTTAGTAATATGGAAACTATTATAAGCAACCCCAAGCTTTCAAGGTGTAGGACATAAAAATCTAAATAAAGACATTCAAGACAAAGAAGCTTGCATACCTTCTGGTAAAGGTAACCTCAGATTGGCTACAGTTCTATTTTTGCAATGTGAGAACACATTGCGTTATTATGCAGTTCTTTTTTAAGTTCTATATTAATGCTGCTAAGGGTGCACGGAATCTCTTTTCAAGAGCGGTGCACTTTAAATATTTGTATTCATTGCAGACAAGGAGTCTGTAGAATCAGCATTTTAGCCAATTAAGCTTTAATCAGGACAGAATGTTAAAATACACTAATTGAGCTAACCCCGTTGGCATGTTTTGTCTTCCTTGGTATGTCACTCTGCATTCCTTCATTTCGCTGCTTACTTCAAAGGAAAACAATGTATAAACTATGGCCAACATCAAAGATTTGGAGAGTGCGACTCTCAGAGCTAGTTTTTCCAAATTTTTCCTAGGGGATTGTGTGATTTTTAGACCAACTTTTATATGTAATCCAGAAAAAAAGACTTTAGGTGTTTGACAAGATCTATCACCAGGTTAGAGAACACAATACTGCAGCCTTATTCAGTGACGATCTTCTTGATAGACCCGATAGCATAACTGGAGACATCCATAACCTGAAGTTTAAGTTAAGTTTAAGTTTGATTTATATACCGCCCCCTCTCCCTAGGGACTCGGGGCGGTGCACAGCCAATAAGAACATAGATACATAGATAACAATTTAAAATCCCATTTAAAATAATTAAATGATGGCTGTCTATTAAAAAGCATTATCATTATAAAATTTAAATTTCAATTAAAATCAGTTAAAAATAATATTAAACAATTAAAAATAAACAATTTAAAATAATTTAGTTTAAAATTAATTCAAATTAAATTAAAATTAAATTTAGATTAAAACCCCTAGGTATCAGGCCAGGCCGGCTCATTGAAATAAATGGATCTTCAAGGCACGTCGGAAGCACCGGAGATCCTTAATAGTATGAATCTCCGGAGGGAGTTCATTCCACAGGGAGGGTGCTGCCATAGAGAAGGCCCGTACCCTCGGGGCTGTCAGACGACATTGTCCCGATGATGGAACCCTGAGGAGGCCGACCCTATGGGAGCACACTGGTCGGCTGGAGGCTGATGATGGCAACAGGCGGTCCCGTAAGTACCCGGGTCCCAAGACATGGAGCACTTTAAAGTGAGGGTAAATTAGAGAAATGCGAACTCTTCAAAAGAATTGGTCAATATGTGGGAGTATATACAAATCACTTCTGTCAGAGATAGGGAAATCAGTATACTTGAAGAGATATTACACTTTGGCCACAAGCTAAAAACTGCTTCTTTCTTTCCTGCTATTTATTTGAGGGGACTTTATAACACAGATAAATCTTTGGATTTGTGACAGCCTTGCATTCTCATTTACAGAACTAGGTAAGAATCACTGAAAAGATCTGCAGATAGAAACCCTTGTTTCCACTGCTGACACTGTGCCAGAAGTTATCCTCGCGGAAGATGAATGAAGGTTCCTGAATAAAAATTAGCCTTTAATTTCTGTAAAGCATTCAGTTGCTTCAGAGAGGATCTGGTTCGCTGTGTCAGCCACATACCAGGTGTTTTCAATTGCTGACTAGAAAAAAAGTACAGAAATAGTGTTCTGGCCTTCTGACAGCAGTTAGTGGTGCCTTAGAGCAATGTGAATGGTGTCTGTTGGAAGGCCTCAGTCATCAGTCTATGAGAAGACTATCTTTTGTCACTGTAAAATGACCACAGGAATACCACTCTAAAGAACTGGCAAGAATTATTCATATACCATCTAATGTTTATCAGGGTTACAAAAATTGAGCCTTGTCAAATAATTGACAATTTTTGTAGATTAGGACTGAATCCTAATCTATAATAAGAGATGGTGTTCAACCAGTTTGCACCTATTAGCTAGAACCAGTTGTTAACTTTGTAAGTAGTTTGGAGAACTTCTGGTTCAGCTGGTCATTAGGACAGAGAATCTGTTGTTAAATTATTTGAATCCCACCACTGTCTATAACAGATAACTTCAAAAATATCACTGACCTAATTGTTAGGAAAGTATAATGATCATGAAAATAAAATTAATGTACCATATTTATTTGTAGTGTTGATAGCATGATAAACAGTCTAAATCAGTGGTGGGCAAACCTATGGCACATGTGCCAGATTTGGCACTCAGAATCCTCTCTGTGGACATGCATGATATTGCCTAGCTCAGCTCCATCGCGTTTTTCCATGGCGTTTCTTGTTGTTGTTTGCAAGGAAACAGAAGTTTTCAACAAACAACAAAATAGAAGCTCATGAAAGAAAAAGATCTTGCCTCTTGCGGAGCTGCTGGTGTTGTAATGCCCCGCCGGCCAGCTTCTCTTCAGGTCACCGCTGCACACATATGCACACGAACAAGAGAAACACTTGCAATTTTGGCACTTGGTCTCTAAAAGATTAGCCATCACTAGTCTAAATCCATCTGGGGAGGACTTTAGATATTTTGCTCAAGACTTCAGCTATTTTGTATTTTAATGCAAACAGAGATTGACAACCCAGAAATGGATTCTAGTCAGGTGAGTTCAGCCTTTATTAATCCCCCATCAAAAAGTAATTGATTCAAATTAAGAAAAGCCAATAGTACTTTGTATGTAGAGTGATACTTTTCCAGATTCACTCTATGGCATGTCAAGCAGTTAGAATCACATTTTAAATGGCAAACATATTTTACATACTTGGTCACATAAGCTGGTAACCTCTACTCCAAAGAACCATAGCCAAAAAATAGCAGAGTAGACCAGCAAATAGTTTGGTGAAGGCATTTTATCACTTCAGCTGGATAAGAAAATTGCACTTTCTCCTTATTTTATAGCAAAGATACAGAACATATGTTGGTCATCGAGGCAGAAAGTGTTCTAGTGTTTCTCCAACTCTGAAAATAAAAACAAATGAAATAGCCAGTAGTTTCCTATTCTTTTCTGACAGTCTTATTTTACAATCTGAAATAGTTACTTCATTGTATTAATAACCTCTGACAAAATTTAGAAAGCAAACTAACATTTTCTACATAAATATAAAAATGAGACATTTTTGAAGCCAGATATATCTTTTATATTGTTCCTGATTGTAATTTCTTTCTGGGAATTAAAAAATATATGCTAGGTTGCATTTCTATAATCAGATGTATAGAACAAACATTGGAGAAATGGTGGTAGCAGTTGTAGGGTTTTTCTTGAAATCACTGTGAGTCATCCATCAAATATATTGTCCCAGCAATTTATTTAATGACCCAGCTTTCTGACACACTCTTAAGGCTGGGGGAGAGAAAGAGATTAATGCAGAAGATGAACACAAGCAGTTTCAGTCACTAATTATCAAAGTTATAAAGTTGTTCTTGTTTACTACTTACAAAGTTGTTCTTATTTACTACTTAATCACTTTAATTCTATCCCTTCTTTCTATTGCAGCAATTGTTCAATGCAGATAACAAAAATTTAGTAACAGAGAATAAGAGCCAAATGAAGCTGGTGTATGAACTTTTGTTTTCTATCAGTTTTTTTTAACATTCTAATGGAACACCTAACTATAGTTGAAAGAGAGAGGAGATCAGCAGAACAAAATTTTCTATGCAGAATTAAACCAAAAGATAAGGAGTAGAATTAATATTTATACTTTTTCTTTAAAGGACTTTTTTAACATATGAATTCAGGCAATGTTAGATTAATTGTGCAAGAAATACATTCATCAAAGAAGGATTCACACACTATATTAATCCAGGGATTTTATTATTTTGATTGAGAGACAGCAATACATGATTCATGTTGCCTTCATATGCAATAGCCATGTAATATACTGAAAACCATTAAAAAGAAAAGGATTATTTCAGATGTTACAAAATCTGATCATGTTACCTAGTCTGCAAGAAAACCACCAAGTTCAGAAAGTACAAGGATCCCACATTATAAAATCTTAACCTGTACCAATTCCCATTATTTTAAACATTTTTGACAAAAGCATAATAAACTACTAAAAGGTACCATAATCCTTATACTTTGTTACAAAAATAGTAATAATATAACACTGAAAAATGGTACAGGCTTTTCTCTAAAGATCCTGGATAAAGAAATAATAACATATACCAGTGTCTTAAGCTTAAAATGTGTGGACTTCAACTTCTAGAATTACTTTGAATATTAGGCACACCTTCCTTTCTTCCAGAGACTTGGAAAGTAATCTGGATTCCCTTTTGGTATAGAAGTTCTAGAATGAGCCAGGAACCACTGGAGAGCTATAGAATATCTCCCAGGTCAGTTCCATGACTGCCTCTCCAATGATCTTGGAATCTTTCTAATTAATTCCCAAGATGTAATCCATTCCATGGATTTTCTGTTCTGGAAATATAGGTCCACTTGGAGTTCTGAATGAAGGCCATCTGAACACTAAAGATTTAAAGTAAGATAAAGGTTCCCCTCACATATACATGCTAGTCATTCCCAACACTAGGTGGCGGTGCTCATCTCTGTTTCTTAGCCCAAGAACCAGCGCTGTCTGCTGATGATTCCATGGTCATGTGGCTGGCATGACTAAATGCCAAAGGTTTACAGAGCACTGTTACCTTCCCACCAGGGGAATTTTTCTACTTGCATTTTTTTACATGATTTCGAACTGCTATGTTGGCAGAAGCTGGAGCTAGTAACGGGAGCTCACTCTGTTATGTGGTGCTAGGGATTTGAACCACTGAACTGCCAACCTTTCTGATTGATAAGCTCAGAATCTTAGCCACTGAGCCACTGTGTCCCCTCACTATAGATTTAGTTCTTCTCAAAAGTGGAAGGGGACGGCAAGGGAAAGGAAGGGAAGGGAATATAAAAAACACAAGAAGCCCTAAAGTTCCAAATCTATTTCTGGTTATATCTACACAAATTATATTTTGTACACATCAGGCCAATTGTGCTGTAGGTCTTTGATCACAGTGATCATACACAGAGACTTCTTTAGAGTTACTATTCTTCATGTGTACAGTCTCAATATTTTGACATAATAGCTACCAGTCATTCATGCTGACAAAAAGAAAAGAGTTGTAGCAATTAAACAAGTGATTGAATCCAGACACTTAGATGGTAGTCTTCCCTACAGTTTACATGTGGGCCCAATTACATGGGCATAAACCCATCTATGTACATATATGCTTGTGTCAGTGCAGTATCCATATATTAGGAGCCTTATTGTTTTTTTTCCCTAGGAATATGAATCAAAAGGAGACGACAGCACATTATACGCTTTGCAGATTGAAAAAGACATCTGTTGCTCATTCTTTTAGCCCTATGCTGCCAAAGCATAAATATGAAAATCAAGAAGGTAAAAAGGCAAGTGATTCTGCCAACGACTGAAACATTTCCTGCTCTTCCCCCCCCCACCCCTTTTGTTTTTGTTTTTGTTTTTGTTTTTTTGCTTTGGGAGGACAAACTGTTGCTCTTAAGATATTTCATAAAACTTGTGTTATCACCCTGAGCTTCTGTGAAATACCAGTATTTCTATTTCTACAGTTTCTTCCTGAATTTTTTCTTTCTGATTTATTTCTGGCAGAAGGTGTTCAAGATCATTAGCAGAATTGCACTTACTTAAAAGTAAACCGTATTGGGAAAACTGGAAGGTACTATTTGCTTTTTAAAAGCAAGAAAGTTATTTTCATATGAATAAGAAAAGATAGGCAGGCAGTAGTGACTGAGGAAGTTTTCCAAATTGTGAGTGGAATACCCTGGCCAGACATACTTTGGCTCCTGAGAAGGATGATTCCTTCCAAGTGTAGCAAGCCAGGTAATTGATTCATATTTCAACTCCAATGTGGGAACTTAGTTTTCATTGCTTGTTAGATGTGCATAGGAGGAGGGGGATGTGGTGCATCAGCTACTGTACCTTTTAGTAGTAACTTTCTGCTGCCTTTAAACTTCTAGAGTTCCTAAATTGTACTTAATTACTTAGCTATTGTACTTGAAAAAGAGACTTTTATTTATTCATTTTTCTTTGTAATCTGAGCAAATATTCTTTATGTTTTAAGATTGCTGAACACGTCATCATAAAAAGTAATTTAAAGTAAGTATAAGAAATGAACCGTGAAAACCATTCATTCATTGAAGAATAAATATCTTTCAAGATTTTATTCTTCAAAAAGTGTGAAGAGCCAGGATGGTGTATTGGTTAAAAGTGTTGGTCTAGAACCCAGGAGATGGTGAGTTCTAATCCTCCCTTAGGCATGAAAGCCAGCTGAGTGATCTGAGGGCCCACTCATTTTCTATCAGCCCAACTCACCTCAAAGGTAAGTCCTAGGAAATTACATGTGGTGATGATGATAATCAAATCAAATCAAATTTTATTCATCATATGCACAGTCATACATGGTACGAAATGCCATGAAATGCATATGCAACCGTTCGCATTTATAGTATGATAGTAGAGCAATAGAATAGACTAGACAGGGTAGGAAAATAAGTTAGGAGTGAGGTAGATTATGGGAATACTTTTTAGTCCTGGTTATTATGGTTTATGGTTTCGGGTCCGTATTGCCTGTGGAAAGATGCTTCTCCTTAGTCTCTCTGTGTTGCCTTTCAGGGAGCGTAAGCACTTTCCTGTCCGCATCATAGCAAACAGTCCATTGTTGGGGTGGCTGGGGTCTTTCATTATCTTACTGGCTGTAGTCCAGCATTGTTTGTTGTAGATGGAGTGCAGTTCAAGGAGCTTGGTGCAGATGATGCGCTCTGCTATGTGCACCACTCTCTGTAGAGCTCGCCTGTCCTGTATGGTGCTGTTTCTGAACCAGGTAGTGATGTTGCCCATCATAATGTTTTCTACTGTGCAGGATACTTTCTACTCTGAGCACTTTAGGGGGTAATCTGAAGTCTCTCAGTCATGTGAGATGGTATAGATGTTGCCAGGCCTTTTTCACCACAATGTCGATGTGTCGGGTTCATGTCAGGTTCTGTGAGATGTTGATGCCTAGGTATCTGAAGCAGTCCACTGGGCTCTTGTTGATGACAGGAGTCTGGTGTGTCCTTTTCTGCTTTGTGCTAAAGTTCACTATCAGCTCCTTTGTCTTGCTGACATTAAGAAGGAGGTTGTTTTTCTGACACCAGTTCTCCAGATTTCTGATCTCATCTAGATAGGCTGTCTTGTTGTTATTGGAGATCAGGCCCAGCACAACGATGTTGTCAGAAAACTTGATGATGGTGGTGGAGTCTGTAGTGGCCATGCCATCACACATGTATAGAGAGTATGATGATGATGATGTTACACATTCATTCAAGTCTGAATCTTGGCGATTCTCAGGGCCAGGTCTCTCTATGACTTCTGATCTTGTATTATTTCTTTGATTTTTTTTATTTTCTATGCTTTGGCTGGTATCAGCTTTGAGGGTGCCCAGCCACCATCTTCTTTGACAGCCTAATTTCCTTTTACCACTAACTTTTCCAAACATAATTGCTGTCTCCAGTGAATTCCCCCACATGACATGGCGAGATGCAGTTTCGTGATTTTGCCTTCTAGTGACATATGCCTAGTATTATGGGCTCCAGTACTTGCTTGTTAGTCACCTTTGCTGTCCAAGGAATATGCAGGAGTCTTCTCCAGCACCACAACTCAAATGAGTAATTTACAAGTAAGAGACCTCCAAAAATACAGGTCTTTTTTCCCTTATAAATTCCTTGTTTCATAGTTTTCCTCAGAACTAGTGCATAAAGTGAGCATATTTTATTATAAATGTATTGTCATAAAATTTGAAAATGGACACCTAAGCAACAATGTCTGCGGCGGGGAGGGGGTACATCAAACAACTGGCTATTTCTCCTTAATCCCTTTTTGCCCTGCATATTCAGTGTTCCAGGACTGGAAAAAAAATATTTCCCTACTTTTTACAAAACTAAAGCTGTGCATCAGGATTGAATTAGAGGGTTAAGTATATTAAGAACTACTGCAGAGAATACATAATTTATACCGAATGCATAGAATTCATGTTTTCCTTTTGGCTGCAAAGTTTGGCATATAGTACAAAAAAACCCTGGTCCTTAGTTTTGAAACACTTCAAACCTCATAAACCAAGTGTGCAAATTAAGGTCATATTCACACTTACCGTTTAAGCTGTTCCTGTCCTGTGCTCATGTCAGCTTGAATCTAAGCCAGTTTAAGAAAATTCTGCCTGGACTGAGATACTTAAACAACATATTACAAAATATTCAGTCTGCAATGTAGCCTACCACATTTTCTTATTGGCCCATTCCTCTGTAGGCCTTCCCATGCACACTTACATAAATTTATATATACAAAATTAAAGCATAAAAATTGCACATACTAAGTAACAATAACCTTTTCTAAAAATTGGATATCTTTTAGATGTAGTAGTCACAATCTGCCTTGTTTTTTAAAAAAAATGGTTGTTGATTCAAACATGGAGAAATAATTTCTGAGCATTTTACTTTTCCCTGTATTTTTCTTTAAAAAAAAAATGTCTGGTGGTCAGCCATTTGTCCTGATGTTTCCTGGCCATGCTGTTTTTCACCTTTGCTCCTGTGCAGTGGCACAGTTTTATGATCTGTGGAATATAGCTCAATGTAAGTATTTTTTCTCTATACTGTACCTTATTGAGAAGATATGAGCAAATGTTATTAATGGAATGGCAATATGAATAAGGAAGTAAACTATAGTTGTATACTTTTAGACTTAAGTTGGATCCGCAGAGATTGACAAAAGAATGGGCAATAGATGGATCAGCAGCCATCAGCATCAACAGAAATTATGCACTTAGAGAAGAAAATCAGCTTCTACAAGAGTTCCTTAGCATTGAGCGTCATTCCTAAGAATGCCTTCCTAATATTACATCTGCATGGAACACTTTTTTTTACATAACTGTCTTCCTTATTAACTGATAGCAGTCTTTACTGTACCACTTGACATTTTGTCTGAAAGGTACTTTTTCAAAAAGCAATTGGACTTTCTTTGTTTTTCTCTGAAGATGTTTTGCTTCTCATCCAAGAAGCTTCTTGGATAAGAAGTGAAATGTCTTCAGGGAAAAACATAGGAAGTCCAATTGTCTTTTGAAAAAGCACCTTTGGGACAGCCATGACCTGGATGAATGAGAAACTCCATAGAGACTTGACATTTTGTGTAGCATATCGCACATGCGCACTCGTTCCCCCACGCTCCAGCCGGCAGGGCGAATCCCATTGGCTGTCGCGTCAGCCAATGGGAAGCCCCGGATTCTGAAGCC
>JAEANM010009072.1:0-16583 GCA_017656035.1 Myanophis thanlyinensis
TAGAATAGAATAGAATAGAAATTCTTTATTGGCCAAGTGTGATTGGACACACAAGGAATTTGCCTTCGGTGCATAGGCTTTCAGTGTACTGTACATAAAAGGAAACGGTACATTCATCTGGAATCATAAAATACAACACTTAATGATAGTCATAGGGGACAAATAAGCAATCAGATCCTAGTAGAATCTCCTGCTTGAGCAGCGGGCTGGACTAGAAGACCTCCAAGGTCCCCTCCAGCTCTATTCCGATTCGGATTTTATCCAGATGATCCCATAATCCTTACTTTCTATTTGTAGTCTTCGCAGTGCCCATTCCGTGTTTTTAAAAAAAGGTCCCCAGACGTTTGGGACCACAGCTGCTCGACTCATCCACCGAGTGACAAGGAGAGCTGTAGAATGTCTCGGTGGCTTTGAGGTGACCCGCGGCCAATGGCTTTTGTCTTCTAGGAGAAAGAGAAGAAGTACATGCTGCCGGTGGACAACTTGAAGGTGCGAGACATTGAGAAAGGTTTCATGTCCAGCAAGCACATCTTTGCGCTCTTCAACACGGAGCAAAGGTAGGATTTCCTTCCGGCCCAGCTCAAGACGATGACCTCAGCAGAAAGGCAAGTCCACCCAATGTTTCCCCCCATCTTTTTCCTTCCCCACCACCCAGGAATGTTTACAAAGATTACCGTCAACTGGAGCTGGCGTGTGAAACCCAGGAGGAGGTAGATAGTTGGAAGGCGTCCTTCCTGCGGGCTGGAGTTTACCCAGAACGTGTCGGGGTGAGTGGAGGAGCGGCGGAAAATGAAACAGGAGCAGTAGTGAAAATGTTGGAGGTCAAACCATCTTACTGAGATATCCAGGATAAACCAGACTCAGTTCTGTGTTTGATTAGATCAAGGGTTTGGGTGAAAATCAAGAGGAGGAGGTAGAATTCTAAACCGTCTTCCCTTTTTCCTATCTTAAACTGAACGAAGTTGCATTCTTTGCAGGAGGAAAAGTCTAATTTCATTGAGTGAGGGCCTTCCCAGTTTAAAATTGGGAGCATCTACAGCAGGGGTCAAAGGGGACGCGGTGGCTCAGTGGCTAAGACGCTGAGCTTGTCAATCAGAAAAGGTCGGCAGTTCGTCGGTTCGAATCCCTAGCGCCGCGGAGCGGAGCGAGCTCCCGTTACTTGCCCCGGCTTCTGCCAACCTAGCAGTTCGAAAGCATGTAAGAAAATGCAAGTGGAAAAATAGGGACCGCCTTGGTGGGAAGATAACAGCGCTCCGTGCGCCTTGGGCGTTTAGTCATGCTGGCCACAGAACCACGGAATCGTCAGCAGACAGCGCTGGCTGTGTGGCTTAGAAACAGAGATGAGCAGCTCCCCCTAGAGTCGGGAACGAGTAGCACATATATGCGTTACCTTTACCTTTACAGCAGGGGTGTCCAACCTTGGGGGTTGTAAGACTTGTGGACCTCAACTCCCAGAATTCCCCAGCTAGTTGGCTGGGGGGATTCTGGGAGTTGAAGTCCACAGGACTTAAAAGTTGCCAAGGTTGGACATCCTTGGACTACAGCATCCCCCAGGAGCAGAAGCTAGGAAATGATAAAATTGAATTAGAGTCTGTTGCAAACATCTTTTCCCAAGAATTTTGGTAAATGCAGAGGAGGAGGCCAGAGAGAAAAAAACCCAGATAGGCGGTTTTGGATCCAAACTGGTGGGCTGCCATGTTGAATGGTCCACCAGAAGGACAACAGCGCCATCTGTTGGCAAGGCTCTGGAACGACAGCCCCTTCTATTGGCGCCACCACCGTTCGTTGTGTTCCCCAGGTTACGAGTTCAGTTTCGAATCTATTTCCCCTTGTCTTCTTTTATTTTTATTTCTCTTTCTTTGCACTCCCCCATCCTAGTGTTATATTTTATGGGTGCTGATCCCTTGGGTTTTGTCCGTTTGCTACACCAATCCTACACCAATGCTTGAGAAAATAGCTTTGTTCATAAATCACTTGTTTTAAGAAGTGATGTTTAAGATTGACCGAGTGATGATGTCTTATCAAATCATTCTCAAGGCTTAAGTAGATTTCTCCGCCCCTCATAATGATCCATTCTCCAACCTGATCCCGAAGATCTTCCAATGTTGCCCTCAAGCCAATTTTATTTTTAATGGATTGCGTTTCCACTTTGTAAAAACCCGGTTCCAATTATATCCATGAATACACTGAATACTTAGCCAGGAAATACACCTGCCTTCTTTTTAAAAAATAAAAATCACATTTTTTTTCTTGTTTTGTTTTGTTTTTTTTTGTGCTCAAACTGGCCTCACAGGACAAAGATAAAGTAAGTGGTGGCCCTTTCTTTTCCTGTGCCATTTTCCTTTGAATTATACTTCTTTTTTTTTTTTATTGGACGCATTTTTCGACTCCTTTTTCCCACCTCTTTAATTTAAACTTTTATCCCTATATTCTAAGAGCGACTTTATCCTTTACCCTTTTTTTCTGTCTCCCCTTCATACCCACGTTGCCTGCTTGGTTTTGTTTCTTATCTTTTCTAGAATGTTCCTTTCTGCTTGTTTTCGTCTTCTCTGGAACGTGTCCCCCTATTCCTAAGCTACATCAGAAAGAAAAAATATACATATTTTTTTTTTCTTTTCTCATGTATTTCTTATATAATATAATATATATCTAGTTTCCTAATCGTTGGTCCCCAGGACCTGGCAAGGTATGTAGTAACACCAATTGTAGGTTTAGAGATTAAATCCAAACAACCGTTGGATCGCGTCTCTGAACTGAATCCCAACTGCACATCAAATTGAAATGTTAATTTCATTCCTCGCGCTAACTCGAAGGAAGAATTTCTGGAGAGCGGTAGAGAATTGTTTTTCTGGTTTTTTCGAATCGAAACAAAAACCTGTATCCCAATTCTCAAACCTGAATTTGATTTTGCCTTGACCTCGGATGCGAGAAGTGCTTTAGAGCGCCCGATGTAGGGATGGCGAAGAGAAAAAGACCCCTGATAAAGTTTTGTCCTTCTACAAAAGTGGAGTTTTCATATCTCAGGAGACCAGCTTATCTAAATTATTTAGATAAACGGCGTGGGAAGATGATAGTTCCTTAAAGCAAAAGTAGCCAGCGAAGGTCCAGATTAAGTCTTGGATCTAATGATTAACCTCCTTCTGTGGTGTCCAAGCAGTTTGAAAGCATGTAAAAAAATGCAAGTAGAAAAATAGGGACCACCTTGGT
This sequence comes from Myanophis thanlyinensis, assembly GCA_017656035.1. Classification (NCBI taxonomy): domain Eukaryota; kingdom Metazoa; phylum Chordata; class Lepidosauria; order Squamata; family Homalopsidae; genus Myanophis; species Myanophis thanlyinensis. The sequence goes on from JAEANM010009072.1 coordinate 3,208, forward strand.
GGGAAGGTAACAGTGTGTTCCATGCGCCTTCGGCGTTTAGTCATGCCGGCCACAGGACCATGGAATTGTCACTCTTCGGCTTAGAAACGGAGATGAGCACCGCCCCCTAGAGTCGGGAACGAGTAGCACATATGTCCGAGGGGAAGCTTTACCTTTACCTAGAACGTTCAGAGACGCATCAGAGGAGCTCCATGGGAAATAGGAGACCGTGGGTTTCAAAACATGGTCCTCTTTGGCTTTTGATGGTTAATGGCTTGCTTTGTCTCCCCATCCATCTTCTGCAGGCTGGGGAGTCCGAAGAGAACGGTTCGGATAGTTTAATGCATTCAATGGATCCCCAGCTGGAGAGGCAAGTGGAAACGATCCGGAACCTTGTTGATTCCTACATGGCCATCGTCAACAAGACCATCCGTGATCTCATGCCCAAGACAATCATGCACCTGATGATAAACAACGTACGTATGACGCAGGGCACTACCGCAAGGCGTGTACGGATTGTGTAACGTTTTATGAGTTGGTCTGAAGCCACCTCTTGCGTTAGAAAAGCAAAAGGTTCTGGAGTAGCGTGTTGATTGACAGGAAGCAAAGTCAGTTGTTGGCCTTGGGGGTTTCCCAACTCAACCGACATGGGGAGTGAGGAAAACTGATGAGGGAGGAAGAGGAAGAGAAGAATATATTATCTCTTGATCCACCATCTCTACAGATTGTCAGGAAAAAAAGAGACTGGTGGTTGAAAAGAACTTCACTTAGTACTGGCTACAAGATGTGATGAAAGTTCTCTCCATCAGCCTTTATTTAATTCACAAAGATGTTCTTGTGTAGGGAGGATTGTTGCTCCCTTGGGCTCCTTTACTCATTGGTTTAAAGCCTTTGTACCTACTCAAGCTGTCTAAGCCACACAAACAGAGAAAGTGAAGCAAAAAAAACCCCAACAGCTTCGTGGACTTGTTCTCAAAATTCTATGGATGACAAAGCCCGATCAATTATCAGATTTTAAATCAGGAGCTGGGACACCCGTTGAGGAATCCAGAACTCTGATCATTTCTCCCCGGGTAGGGATCACGAGTGGTCACCAGAGGTGATTCTCAAAAGGGATTGATAGCTAGCTAGTTCAGATGGTTGGATGAAGGAAACCAGTCAATTCCCACATACACACACACACATCTAAAGTCCCTGGGTGAGTTGGGGCCATCCACAATCTCTCAGGGTGATTATTCTGGGATGTTGGAAGCAGAGAGAAGATGCTCCTAGAGAAAAAGTAAGCTATGAGGTTAACCCCCCCCCACCCCAAAAAAGGAACCGCCGTAGAGCTGTCCAAATGAATGACCGTCGTCTGCTACCTTCTCTCTTGGCAGACCAAGGAGTTCATCCACTCCGAGCTGCTCGCCAACCTCTACTCCTGCGGCGACCAGAACACCCTCATGGAGGAGTCGGCCGAACAAGCCCAACACCGTGACGAGATGCTGCGCATGTATCACGCCCTGAGAGAGGCCCTTAACATCATCGGGGACATCAACACCACTACCATCAGCACCCCGCTGCCTCCGCCGGTGGACGACTCTTGGCTGCAGGTGCAGAACATACCGTCCGGACGCAGGTACCCGAGGCGCGGGGGGGAAGGCCCCCGCTGACCTTCCTGGCGCCTCTGCCCCGACGGATAGGTGACCGCCCAACCCGGTAGAAAAGGGAAGGGGACTGGGAGGTCCAGTGCTGAACCATGGTGTCCATAGGAGGGGCAGAGCCAAGTGGGGTGAAGAAGGTATTTTGGGGGGGCGGAACGCGTCGAGGACAGTGGTTCGTCTACCCCCGAGAGTTAAAGCTGGTTGGAAAGATGGGGTGAACCAGGCCGTACGTCCAAATTTCTCTTCTCCGTGTGGAAGAGATGCCTTTTGTTTTTCCCAGCTGGGCCATCTTAGGAGGAGAAAGCCACGTGGTTTTCCTACCATTTGTGGTAGAAGACTATCTGAATCCTTCAGAGTGGGTCTTTTCTTCGGTGTTTCACAGAAACTCAGCAAGCCTGACTGCTGGGAAAAATTGTGAGAATTGGAGAGCCCACTGAGAAGCTTCCGTTACAGGGAGTCCTCGACTTAACAACGGTTCACTTAGTGACCATTCAAAGTCACAATGGCACTGAAAAAGAAGGGACCTAGCAGGCATTTTTCACATTTACGGCCGTGGTAACATCCAATACAGTCACATGCGATCGACATTCAGCCGCTTGGCAACTGATAGATGGGTTGAAGCGTCCTGTGTGTGTGGGTGTGTGTGTGTGTGTGATATGATCCCCTTTTTGTGACCTCCTGACAAACAAAGTCTGTGGGGGAGCCAGATTCACTTAACGACCGGGTTACTAATTTTATCAACTGCAGTGATTCAATTAACAACTGTTTCGCTTAGCAATGGGAATTTTGGGCTCAATTGTGGTTGTTAAGTCCAGGATAACCTGTGTGTACACACCACATAAGGAGATGTGATGGCTCAGTGGCTAAGACACTGAGCTTGTCAGTCAGCAAGGTTGGTAATTCGGCAGTTCGAATCCCTAGTGCCGCATAATGGAGTGAGCGCCCGTTACCTGCCTCGGCTTCTGCCAACCTAGCAGTTCAAAAGCATGTAAAAAATGCAGATAGAAAAATAGGGACCAGCTTGGTGGGAAAGTAACAGTGTGCACCTTGTGCAAGGGGAACCTTTTCCTTTACACGCCACATCCATGCTCATATACGGGGTGAACAGGATTTAATTTGGCTTCTTTAGGTGAACGATGGAAGCAAACAAGAAAAAAATGTTGATTCAGCAGATACAAATACACGTAGTCCTCGACTTACAACTCCAACCAAGCCCCAAATTTCTGTCATTAAGTGACATGTTTGTTTGGCCCCCGTTGTACAAGCTTTTTTGCCACTGTTCTTAAGTGAGTCAACTGCAGCAGATTACACGGCTGTGAAGTGAATCGGGATCCTGTCACTAAGCGAGACATTTCTTAGGTGAGTTTCACCCCATTTTGTGACTTCTTTTGAAACAGTTATCGAGCAAATCCCTGCGGTTGTTAAATTGGTAACCCAGTTGTTAAGTGAATCTGGCTTCCCAGCTGTCTTTGCTTCTTGGAAGGGCGCAAAAGGGGGAATCGCACAACACACACACACACCCCGGGGATGCTGTGAACGTCATAGTACAAACCAGTGGCCAAGCATCTCAATTTTGATCACAAGGAGGCTGCAATGGTTGTTTAAGTGTGAAAAACGGTCCTAAGTCGCATTTTCTGAACTGTTGTTAAGTCGAGGACGACATGTTCCCGGAATCCAACCGCCTGCATCTCTCTTGAATGCTCTTTGGGTGTCTCCCCTTAAAGACCCCTCCAGCTGACCCATCCCTCCCTTGCCAGGTCTCCCACCTCCAGCCCCACGCCGCAGAGAAGAGCGCCGGCAGTCCCTCCCACCAGACCTGGATCACGAGGACCGGCTCCTGGACCTCCGCCTGCTGGTGGGCCCAGCCTCGGTGGTGCTCCCCCTGTGCCTTCCAGGCCGGGGGCCTCTCCTGATCCTTTCGGGCCACCCCCACAAGTCCCCTCGCGGCCCAACCGCGCACCCCCGGGGGTCCCAAGGTAGGTGAGACCAGGCCACGTGCGACCAGGCAGCGTAACTCAACGCCGACTGTATTTTCAGGAGTTTTAGGATTGGCGTCCTTTAACCAAAAATGTTGTGTTGGATCACTTGTTAACAACGCATGCCCCAGAGTCCAAAAATGCCAAAGGTGGGCGGGACTTCAGCAATATTCACTCCATAAGATGCTCAGACCTTTCCACCCACTTTTGGGAGACAAAATGTGTGTCTTACAGAGTGAAAACTACGGTACATTCTCTCTTTCTTTTGTGTTGTTGCGTGTCAAGAATCCAGAGGGTTTCTCCCATTTGGCAAAACAGATCTGTCGGGTTTTAAGCAGAAGTGGGAAGATCTCATCTGGATTTCCGGTGGTCCACCCTTCTTCTCGGGGGGGGGGGGGGAGAGGATCTCGCAAACTTCCACACGGAAAAACACAAAAGCCAAAGATAGACACCCACAAAAACCAAAGCAAAGATATTATTGTAAGATGAAGTGTATAAGAATTCTATCCCGCAGAACAGGAATTGCAGTATCACGACACATTTCTTTATGGGAACACACCTAAAGTTTGTAGACTTTGGGTACCAACGTCCTGCTGAATTAAAAATAATAATCCAATTCCGAGGAATCGGACACATTTAAGAGAAGTCAATCGCTCTGGATCCAGTGGAAACGAGGCCTGTTTGCATTTTCGGGATTTTTTTTGCCTTTATTGCACATCAGATCATTTTCGGTTTGCCATTCACTTTGAATTATACCGAAAGAAAGCAGGGTTTTGTAAAAGCAGTAGCTGTGTAATGGGTATACATTTTGTTTTGCACCTTTGATACTTTGGTTGCAGAGAAAAACTCCTAGAGGTAAGTGCCGAATTAAAGGTTTTCCCAGTTCTCAGGGTGGAACATTCCATACCTCCCTGCTTTATTTCTCGCATTTAGACACCGATTCTCCAGAATTTGTAAACGCTTCTGATGCATATGTGATTTTAGAAGAGCTGAGAGACTGAAGGCACTGCCTCAAAAATCCAATTTTTTTCTGCTTCCCTTTTTTCTCTCTGCCTCCGCTTACAAAGTTTTGGGTTATCTCGGGAGGCGCATCTTTCTGAATGTTGCTCCTGTATCACATATGTGAAGACTAGAGGGAGTCCTCGTTTAAGACACCAGAATTGGGACTGGCAAGGAAGCAGTCACTAAGTTGGGTCCCAGCTGCTCTCGGCAGAGTGCAGCACTAGCAATAGCACTTAGATTTATATACCGCTTTATAGTGCTTTCCAGGCCCTCTCTGAGTGGTTTACAGAGTCAGCCTCTTGCCCCCAACAATCTGGGTCCTCATTTGACCCACCTCGGAAGGATGGAAGGCTGAGTCAACCTTGAGCCTGGTGGGAAGTGAACCGGCAGTCAGCAGCAGTACTGCAGTACTGCACTCTAACCACCGCGCCACCGAGGCGTAGAAAAAAAAACTTGGCAACGTTTGCAAAACTCTTTTTTCCAAGTTTCCTGCTAAATATGTATACCTATTTCTAGCACGGGAGGGCGTGAATCAGACGGATGGCTCTGTCCATCACTACTCAAATTTCAAACCACCCGAGTGAAGGTTTTGCCTGATGCCCCACAGCACAGGAGGGGATGAATTAGAAATGGTGCCGGATGCTGGTTTATGCCAAACAAGCCGCGTTGTGTTATGCCAATGGTTCTTTCAATCCACAGCATTCCCACCTAGTGCCTTGATTGTTTTCCAGATGCGTAAGGGGTGATATTCCGTTCCTTTCTTCTTTGGACTAGCTTGCTTTGTCCGTCTCTCTGGTTGTCTGCATGTCTTGCTACTTCTGCGCAAGCTTCATTTTAATTTTTTTCTCCATCTCATCTCATTTTCTGGCTCATTTCCCCCCCCCCTTTCTTGTGGGTGATCCTTTATACATCCATTTGGGCTGAATTTCTGTGTCCGTCCTCTCCAGGGTCTGTTTCCATTCTCTTCCTCAGTTTCTCTACCTCTTCCCCCCCCCCCCCATTCTTTCATTCAGATTATATATTCTATATACAGGCAGGAGACTCCAGAGGGGCTAAAATCAATGGGTCACTCTCCCTTCAGATTCATAAACCTACTGCCCCATTTCGTTGCCCCCCACAGCCCACCATGAAAGTTTGGGTCACCTGTCAGAAGTTGCCGTTAGCTTGGTCCTCATCTCTCCGAGTTCTCCTGCATCCCATGAAAGAGGTGGAGGGATTATTCTGTAGCTCCTGTTCCTGGTTTGGGTTCTACAGATGTTTCTGAAACCTAACTCTACATTCCATCTGCTGCCCCCTCAAATATTTGCAGGATTTGGGTTTGGCTAGCCTAAAGAAAAGAATTAGGGGTGACCAGATAGCAATCTTCCAGTATTTGAGGGGCTGCCCCAAAGAGGAAGGGGTCAACTTATTCTCCAAAGCACCCGGAGGCAGGACAAGAAACAATGGATGGAAACTCATCAAGGGAGAGAAGCAACCTGGAATGAAGGAGAAACTTCTTGATAGTGAGGACAATTTAACCACTGGAACAGTTTGCTTCCAGAAGTTGTGGGTGCTCCATCACTGGGAAGAAACTGGACAGCCACTTGTCTGGAATGGTATAGGATCTCTTGCTGGAGCAGGGGGCTGGATTAGGAGACCTCCAAGGTCCCTTCTGATATTTTTCCCCCTTTTTTGTCCAAATGGGCAAATCACTCCTTGTAAGATATGTAGAACAACCTTCAAGAGGTAACTGTATTGCAGCCAGTCACCAAGAGATTGGGTTCCTCCTTAAATGTTTCATGAAGGTAGGATATTCCGTGAGTCCAAAATATTCCCCCAGTCCAAAAATGTCCTTTTAAGCTTGACAGTAGAGTTGGGTACATGAATGTTGAGATGGGGCCTTCCTCCGGTGGGAGTCCTTCAATATAGGTTGTGGTCTACTCTTATCTCACAAGGGATCTACAAAAACAAACTCACCTCTAAGATTGAACTCCCACGTCAAGTAGGTGCAGAATCTCTCTCTCTCTCTCTCTTTTCTTCCAGTTTTAATTCCTTTCCTGTAAGGTGTACCTTCACCACCATATCCCAACACCTGAGATGGCACCCCAAGGCTCCCTAGGCCATCTCTTGTATATAGAATAAGTTGGCTCACCCTTGCCAGATGGCCTTGTCCTCTTGCCAGGTGTCCACCATCTTCATCTGTGTCATCGTTTGTCCTTCTTTCTCTCCCCTCGCTTCTTTTTCTTCCCATCGGGAGGGGGAAAAAAATGGCACCCGGAGTGGGATTGAGAAGAAGCACATCAAACTTTGCAGTGTGTGTGTGTGTGTATGTGTGTGGATCTGTCTGTATCCAGAAGGATTGTTCTACCTTCCTGTTTCGGAATACTTGGGATGAGTATTTGGAAGGTTTGCCCTCACATGTCCCAGGGTAGACCCCCTTTCTACAGAATCAAGACCCTCAAACTGCGTGGGGTTAGGTGGGCTCTCACCCCAATGCCGAGCAGACACCAAATCGGGAGCCACAGCAAGAGACATCACCTCCTTGACCGCGATGAGGCCTTTGTCAAGCAGTGTTGCGGTATGCAGGTGTGCATTTACCCCACTCCAACCCACTGCTGATATCCTCTTCTTGGCCTTGGTGCACACCATTGACATGCTCCCGGGAAGTGCGAGTCCAAATAGCTGTGTGGAAACCCATTGTCTCTTTCCGTGTCTGCTGCACAGTGGTTCATAGCTGTGTCTTCTGACTGCCAACTGCTTATCTTCTCTGTGTGCTTGGGGCGAGTGCCAGCATGGGCCGCACCTCGCTTCTCACCGGCCTCTGTGTTGGGGGTACAGGAGCCCATGTGGGGTTTTTTCCAAGCTGTCCGCCCTTCTGCCGCAGTGTCTGAAATTGCCCTGTTGCTTTCATGTTGTCTTTTCAGAATCACTATCACTGACCCTTGAGGACTGGCAGAGACTGGTACGTTCTTCACTGTATTCACCCCGGCCTCCGCTGATGCACGAGTCGGTGTGGTTAGCCGTTCTGTCTCCTCGTCCCATTTCCTCTCCATCTCGTCCCCATTCCTCCCTCGCCTTTCTGCCACTCGCCTCTCCTAGATCAATGTGGAGGGAGGGGGGAGTCTGCAGGGGGATACCCTTGTTTTCTCCATCCAGCCTGCAAAACCTCTTGGCTGTTGGGAAGATCTTCAGTAGCAAAGACTTCATTTGTAGGAAGCAGACAAAGAATCACGGTAGGGTACTTGTTAGAGCCCACAAAATTGGGCAGGAGGAGGAGACCCCAGAGAAACTGTCTCCATTATCCATTCCTGTAAACATGGTGGGAGGGGAAAGTCCCAGCTTTGATCCACCCATTGTTGTCTCAGCCTGGACTCTATTGCTTTCCGGGGTCCCAACCACAAAACTGCAACCCAGGTTCCTACAACTTTGATACCTGGTGTGTATCATGTTTATTTCAAGTCTTTCCCAACATTCATCTCCTAACATGCCCCGGGATTGCAGTAGAGTAGCAATGTTGGGTTATGTGTGGTTTTAGTGACATTTGTGGAAGAACTTCCCTTAGGAGATTTGCACCCTAGGGCAGGTTTGACTCTCCTATTTTTAAGGATGGAGATTGAACCATCTCATCGTTTGAAGGCCACTTCAAGGCAGAACTTTAGAACCATAACGTCCTTTGCTGTTCCTGTGTGTATCTTCTCATCTCTAAAACCCTGAAGTTTGTCACGTCTTCAGCGTCAAGACCATGTCTGTCAGTGGTGTGCCAATGTTAAGTAGAACAAGAAGGTGGCCAGTTGAACCCTACCAACTCCAGGGTTTACAGGTGGCAACGTGTCACTTCCCTAACAGAAGGGCCTGCCACAGTGGTGGAACCCAACCGGTTTTACTATCGGTTCAGTGCGTGTGTGCTTTGCTGTCGCACGGCTACTAAATTCCAAGTTTTTCCTTACCGGAGGCAGCCTGGGTGAGTAGGAAGGCTGTGGAGGCGCGCAAAACAGTTGTTCTGCGCAATACAGGTGAGCAAGAAAGAAAGAAGGGGATATAGGACAGGATAGGGCAGGGGCAGGTGGGTGGCATCAAACATCGCCGTTACCAGTTCCGTAGAACCAGTGCGACCAGGCTGGATACCACCACTGGCCTGCCATCTGCTCTAAGGGCTCAAATGCTAGGTTAGTTTTCCCAAACCAGGCGCTGCCTGGTTGTAGATCCCATCACTCCCACTCATCACACAGGACATAGACAACGCCTCCAATGACGCTTCCCGTCACCCGAGTTTTCTTCTGACATCTCCTGTATCCAATTGCCTTTCCACCACTGTACAGCCTGCCCCAATTCTGCATCTCATTCTCTCTCTTCTTTTTTTTCCTGCAAATTCTTCTGGATCCCCTACTCCCCCATCCTAGCACCCTCAAACAACGTCAGGCACTTACTACACACCATTCCCATCTTAATTTGAGGGAAAGAATAACAGGTGGTGGGGAAACCCTGAACAGACTTCGTAAGTTTCTGTGGAATTAAGGTAGGGCAGTTGCAAGGTTCCCAATCTCTCTTTTGATAATGTGATTTGTTGATGCTGGGTATCAAAACCTTGACTGCTTTTCCCTGTCAAAAGTGTAACAGTTAAGAAACAAGCGAATTATTCCAGATTATTGATGATTTCAGCTCCTGGCATGCCCTGTTATCCGTTTGACTAGCCGGAGCTTCTAAGAATCATAGTCCATTAACATCTGGAAGAACACAAGCTTTCTACAAATGGGAGGTCCAAAGTTATTTGAAAAATGAATACGGACAGTCAACCAACAGTTGTAGAGCATTGGCAGCCAAGAAGGTCAACATTTATGACCAGCATAAATGTTATGTGTCAAGATCATTCATCTATTTCCGCCTAGAGCTGCATGAAAGTATTCTTCGACTGGACATTTTCAGATTGCCAAGTCCCTGCCCAATATTTGTGTGTGTGAGAGAGAGAAAGTGCGTGTGTGCCTGCAAACGCCTATGTGCCAAAAGGGGGAAAAAAATTATGAGAAGGAATTTATCTTGATTATCTTCCCCCCACCTTTCCCAATTTTAAGTGTATGTCCTTAACATACTTGCTTCCTTTTAAAAGTTCCCAAATAGAAACACTGGATAAGGAATACTGTGATGTAAACCAGCATTTGCTAGATGTTTTTTCTAACACGTTCCTGAAAAACAGAGAGAAAGAAAAGGAGAGAGAGAGAGATTGGATAAGGAAGCAGTGGGCTTTCTCAGAAATGCTGAGAAAGTTCTCTTTAACTGGCCTAGTGTCTAGGAGGTGGACTCCAGACTTCTTAATAGAGGTGTGAGATCTTGTCATTTTGTGTAAACAAAAAACCAGGGGGAGGCCAATGGTATATTGCCAACATATCTCATCCCACCATCCAGAACTGTGTTAGATTCCCTCCTTATCCTGCATCAGAGGCTTGTAGACCAACTGTCAACATGGCAACCCACCAAGAAAGTTGGCCTTGCTTCTAAAGGGTCTTTTTAAGTCACGGTGACTTCCTGGCTTCTAGTCCCATCCAATTCAATTCAGGCATTTCAGAGTCTGCAGCAGCAATGACATCCAGCAAGCACACATAAGTAACTGATTCAGCAGGATTCATTAACTTCTCTTTATATATAATATAACACATGAAATAAGTATACAATACCAAAAGCAGGTTTTTCCAACGTGGTAGCAAATACAAGCAAAACACAGGCAGAGGAGACTCTGAAACTGTTTCAGTTTCAGAGCTTGGCACAGACCAGATTTTAATACAAAGAGAACCTCCTCTATACAGGGCAGTTAAGCTAAGCCACGCCCAGGCTCCAACACTGTTTCAGTCACCAATCAGCTCTCATTGGCCAATCTGTTGCCATGTCTCTTCCAGTCTGTGAACTCTCGTACACTGACAAGGCATGGCTACTCAGTTTTTGTTGGACTACTTACAAGAGCTGGTCTTTCTGAAGAGGCTCCGCTGTTGCCCTTTTGGGACCTACTCTTAAAAACCACCAAAGACTGCAGGAAGCCCTGAGAAAATTAGTTTGAGATGACTTGGAAAAGGCCACGTGGTGTCTTCTACAAGTCAACGGAGCTGCATTGGAAGAAGTAGCTGATAGAATAAATTCTCGTTTAGCCAGTACGTTTCATCCATTTGTCATCTCCCAAAGTAAATTGAGGTTGATGGACCAGAAATGCCCATGAAAGACACAGCATCCAGCCAACCTTGGTTGGTCTTAGAAAACCAAGGTTTTAGCCTAGGCTGGGAAGTTGAAAAACACCAGAAAACCCTTCCATATTACAGCTATGAAAATTACATGATCATAGCCATGAAGTTCTTGCAACCTCAGGAAATTGGTGACAAAGGCACTTTGTTAAAGAAGATGGCCTTGGAAGCCTTCAGAGATGGAGGTCAAGGCTTGTTCAGTCAGATACCCTCAACTTTATTTCACAATTCTTTGAAAAATATGCTAATTATTAGTTAGGATTTTCCAGCATTCCCCTTGAACCCAGTCCATTAGTAAATCCAAGTCAAGTTGTATTTGAGTTGAAAGCATCATTGATGGTTGCTTCTCCCTCCAGGAAAATTTTACCCCATTCATCCCCTTGAAGTAGTCCTCACATCTGGGAAGGCTGGAAGACAGTATGGGGAATCCCATGTGGGGGCTAAGGGAATGGGTGAAAGCTCTAGAATTTGCAGACCAGCAATCAGGTTGATGACTAACGGGCAACTTGAGAGCTAGGCCTTCACAGAGGGTACCTCCATCTCAAAGAACATTTTTCTTCATGCGCTTGGATGAACAACATTGTCATAATTGTGCTTCATGCTTCTCAACGGTCACCTAGAGGGCCAGGACTTTTCAGGTGGCGGGGGGCTTGGGAAAAGTCCTGGATGGATTCAGTCTAGATAGATCAACCACCAGATTCCATCCAATGGCCACTAGAATGTCTTCTCTTTTCATCAGCAATTTGGACGGGGAAAGGGGGTTAAAACAAGTGAGCGATCGGGGACATGGACGTTATCATCTGTAGTCCTGGCCGAGACGAGGTGGTGAGAAGCATGACCAATTGCAGTTGGCCACCATGCTAATCTCCGTCTGTGTTTCTCTTCTCGCTTTCTTTTTATCTCTTCTGCCTTCACAGCCGGAAGGGCCCTTCTTCACCTACACGAACCACATTAATCCGACCAGCTGAATCTTCCCTCTTAGATTTATAGCCCAAGGCCTGTAGACAGCTGGTGACAAGCCCCTTCCCCTCCCCCCCTACTCTGCCAACCCAGCATCCCCTTGGCTCTTCCACCCCTTCCTCCATGTGGTTAAAAACAAAAACAAAACATGCTCGTTTAGTGATTGAGCACTTTGTTTACTATTGTGCGTCCGTATTGCTTGTGAGCCTATAGTCCTAGTTGAAGGGCATGAATTTGTGAATGCCATTGAGTTCTCCAAGGCGTAGACTTAACAGGAGCATCCGTGCCTCGACGTTACCCAACTCGTCTTGGGTTCGGTTATTCTGCCTGCCTGCCTGGGTCAAGTTGTAGCCCCTCATCCGTAGCAACGTAGTCCCATTTTGTCCCCTTTACTGTAGTAAAGACTGAAACACGTGTGGTCTTGTGCTGGGAACTCTTTTGACGAGCACCACACACTCAGCGAGGAGCGAACCTGGACTGGAATGCTTTCATGTTCTAGAGAAGTGGGATTGATTCAAGGTGCCGCCACGGGGGGGGTCCCAATGGGGGCTGATCCCCCTTTTTTTCAAGCAGGGCCAACTGGTTTGGTGGCCAGGGAGGGCTTCCTGGATGGTGCAGACTTCCGGAGGATCTGATCAGATGGATCGAAACCGACGTTCAGAGGTCACCCTCCGTTCTCGGAGAGACCCAACCGGAGACTTGGTGGCTTCAGCTAGCTTTCTGGCATGATACCTTCCGACCGAGAGACCGAGGCTTAATCTAGTTCCTTCTCAGCCAGAACGGACCAGCTGATATTTCCAAAAAAACAAAAAAGAGTGTGTGCTGTGTAAATGTTTTATGAGCTTTGCTTCCGACAAAAACAAGGACCTCTCTTCAAACGTGTGTTGATGTTGAGTATTCTGGTGATTCCAATCGCTTCCTTGCATGCAGGCCGTATGTATTTCATTACAGGGGAGGGGGAATGCACATTTTTATCGCCAACTTGGATATCCTTCGGCACCGGCTCTGTGATCTACCTATTCAAGGAGTAAAAGTGGAAAAAAAAAACAAGTCTGCCCCTTCCACGTCCTTCTGAAAGTCACAATTTAAGTCCAACCCTGCTTCCAATTTATGTTCCTTGATCCGAATGGCTTCTGAGTTGAGTTTTGATGTCTGTTCCTTTCTGTATTTTAACTGTTGTTTTTAATTCTTTTATTCCTCCCTGTATCCTTCTCCTTCTTCTTTTGTTCTCCTTGTCTTTTCTTTCTTTTAAATTCCAGCCGGCCTAGCAAAGCCAGTCCCTCTCGTCCGGAGAGTCCAAAGGCACCGTTTGACATGTAATTCTGATCATCCGTCCTTTATAATCTGCCTCTTAGCTGTCCTGTCCTGGAATGATCGAACGCACATCTTAAAAAAAAAAAAAATGAAAAAAACCACCCCACAGCTTTGTTCTGTCGTAGCTTGTGGCTTGAACATATCAGATACAACTCTAGTGAAACTGTTTTTTATGGTTTTTTGGTCCTTTCCTCCCCCACCTTCTTCCTGGTTGCTTAAAAGGAACTTTAAACAAAAGCCAATGAGTTATATTGTAGTAATGAAACACATCTTTACTGTTATATAAATATCTATAAATA
>JAEANM010009073.1:1347-16583 GCA_017656035.1 Myanophis thanlyinensis
GAGAGAGAGAGAGAGAGAGAGGGAATGATTGAGGGGAAAAGAATAGGTGGACGACAGAGAATGAGGTGGTTGGATGGAGTCACTGAAGCAGTTGGTGTGAGCTTAAATGGACTCCGGGCGAAGCTAGAGGACTAGGAAGGCCTGAAGGAACATTGTCCATAGGATCTCAATGGGTTGGACACAACTTCACAATTAACAACAACAACCAGGAACTAATTCCATTATATATATTTGTATATATTTTAGTATATCTGTTAATATCATCTACCTTAAATATCTCATGGAACTTCTTCAGCGTGCTGAAGGATTTCCCAAGGATTTGGCCTGCATCTTTGTCTTGGCCAATCTGTACCAAAGTTTTGAAGACCTGGCTATGTGCCTGGGCCTGAACTTCAGAGTATATGAAGGCTATATTAATGCCAATTACAATATCTCTCAACTGCTAATTGTATTTAATTTCTGTTTATATTATTTTGATTGTTTTAATTGTTTTATTATGGTGGTTGCCAGAGTCAGTGGTTTGAAAAGGGCAGCTATATACAAATTGAATAAATGTTTTTGTAGATTTTCATGGGTACAGGTACGTAGGTCTAGGTGTGATTGGGTCTTTTCCCATGTAAGATTGATAGCATCTTGGTGACATTTTGGCGTCGTCCCACTCACCATCTTCAGGCTGGTGTTTTCGGCTTCGTGCTAGTGCGAGCAAAGCGTGACTGGAGTTGCCGTCTCTCTATAAATACTGGTGGGGGGATGTTGGTGTGCTGGGCTGGTTGGCTGTGTTGTTGTTTCTTGATTGGTTGATGGAGTTGTTGTTTGCAGATTGGTTGGCTTTTCTGTAAGATCATGTGTGGCCAAGGTATTGGCTGTGTGTCTGTTAGCCTCCTGTGTTGTAATGGCCTGGGTAATGGGCTGTGTGGTGACCTTGCAAGTTCTATTGTTGTGATATCCTTGGTCTTGTGTTGTAATCTCCTGGGTCATTTGTTGTGTTGTGGTCTCTTGCCTATCAGTTTCCTGTGTTGTAATGGCTTGGGTAATGGGCTGTGTGATGACCTTATGAGTTCTATTGTTGTGGTATCCTGGGTCTTGTGCTGTGCAACATCAACTTCATCAACCAATCAAGAAACAACAACATAGCCAACCAGCCCAGCATACCAACCCCCCACCAATATTTATAGAGAGATGGCAACTCTGATCACGCTTTGCTCGCACTAACCTGAAGATGGCGAATGGGACGGTGCCAAAATGTGGCCAAGATATTATCAATCTTACACAGAAAAAGACCCGAACACACCTAGACGTACAAATTGAATAAATAAATATACAAAATTAAGAAGACAAACAAAGTACTGAATGAACTTTTTTTACAAGTTTTCTTTCAGGTCAACAATCTCAAGCCACTTGCTGGCTCTCCGAAGAATTATGAGAGATGAAACATGTTTAAAGATGCCTGTAATAACAATGGTAAAAGAATGAGATTTTATACCTTAATTGGATGCTGGCACGAATAGCAGCATAGCATATGTATTATTTTTATTCTGCCCTCCAATTCTTGCCTGGCATCCATTCTCAGGATACATCTTATTCTTTTAGGATAGGTTTGGAAGACAAGTTGTCTGCAGGCTGTTCTGCTGTTCTTGCAGGCTTCTTTAAGGATAAAGTCACTCCCATTCTCTTACGTCCAATGCCCAACTAGACAGAATTATGTGAGGTGAGAAGTGATGACGCTTCACAATATTCTTTTGAGTTTGTGGAACCTGAGGACATGGATAGGGTGATCGGTAATATTAGCTTTGCCTCTTGTGGGTTTGGATTTATGGCTCTTCCAGGTTGCCAGATGCTATATGTGCGGATAGAGCTAGAAAGTGATTGATACCTCTCTGAGGGAAACGAGATTACTTGCCTTGACAGAGGCAGTGGTGCCTCTCTTTTAAGTCCGTCTCTTTTCTCAGCAAAACTGCACTTCATATACTCAGATTCCAATTTTATTTTTTCAGTTAAAATTTTTGAGAAGGCAGTGATGAATCAGCCACAGAGAATCCTACAAGAATTTCAGTCAGGATTCAGGCCCAGAACAGGACATTGTGTCCATGTGGACTTACTGGTAGCAGCATTTTGCTATTTTTATTATCTTTTTAGACTGACTACATGGGTTGAGAAACTTAAGGGACCATTTTAGAGTGTTTCAGCTCCTTCTTCAATAAGCAGATCCACTTTGTAGTAACAGAGGCAAAGCAATCAAACATATGCTTGCTCCAATATGAAGAGTTTTCTCCATATGGTATTGCACATTTATATAAAATTGCTATAAGTAGTCATTTGTTTATCTAAGTGAAGTATCATCAATGCATAGATGACTAGCATAAATAAGGGTATCTGAAGCCCCCATACCCAGAAGAATTAAATATTTGGGAAATATTAAAAAAGGCAGAATATTATATTTCCCCTAAAAGAGAAATGCAAAAATCTTAAGGAAAGAAGAAACCAGCCCGTTTCCCTGCCCCAAGCAGAAACTAAGGAGGTCAGCTTTTAGAAATGCAGATTTGGCAATCCATTCAGGAAAACTGGGTCAAGACAGAAACATAGATAAGCAACAAGCAAAAGGTTGACAAAATTAGTTCAGACAAACACCTAGGATTTGCATTTCCTCTTTTGCCTATAAAGCCAGCTATGAACCCTACATAACCCCTGCATGACCCCTGTTTTATTTGGAGAATAAAAGTGACTATGATTCAGCTTCAGTGAAATCAGCTCTTTATTATAGTACAAGCATTCAGACGAGAACAAGGAACAGGCAATTTGACAGCTATTTATAATATTTACAAACGCGCGTCTTGACCAATCAGAGAGCAGGATTCTCCTGCTCTCTGATTATCCACGCCAGACTTGGTGTCTGCTCCATACCATATATAGTACAGAACACCCCTCCCTCCTTAGAAGGAGCTTACCCAATCAAGTGGTCACGTAGTCATGCAGGTACTCAGGGCGTTGCCTGGCCCTAGTGGACCTGCGCAATTCATTTGGAAGCTCGGCAGCGACCTGCAAGGGTGGGTTTGCTGCCGGCTCTGGCCCTGCCCCCGGAACATTCAGGAATTCTGTTCTGGGTGCAGCTGGGCCCAACGCAGAGGAGCCATCGCTGGAACAATCGGTGACTTCAGATAAGTTTTCACTCTCAGGATTTGGGGTTGGGATTTCCATTGTGGTTTGTTCCTCCGGCTTCTCTACTCTGTTTCTCACTTGGTCCCAATGCCTTTTCCAAATTTGCCCATCAGGGACCTGTAACCGATAAGAGTGGGGACCTGTAACAGCGGTTATTTTGCCAGGTAACCAGAGGGGGCCCTCACCGTAATTTATTGCGTAGACTTTGTCACCTATCTCGAATTCTTTCCTCTTTTTATTCTCCTCGCTAACTTTTTCCTGGATATACTCTGGGTGAATTCTGTCCAATTTATTGCGTAGTCACCGTCCCATAAGTAGTTCGGCTGGGCTCTTGCCTGTTGTTGTATTAGGGGTGATATGTTGAATTAGTAAAAACTCAT
The DNA here is from genome assembly GCA_017656035.1 of Myanophis thanlyinensis. Taxonomy (NCBI): domain Eukaryota; kingdom Metazoa; phylum Chordata; class Lepidosauria; order Squamata; family Homalopsidae; genus Myanophis; species Myanophis thanlyinensis. The sequence continues at coordinate 4,884 of JAEANM010009073.1, forward strand.
CAATCCTATGTTGCCACCCCACTTCATTCATGCGCTTAAGGGCGCTTTTTGCCAATTTTACAAAAATCTTTGCTTGACCATTGCTGGCCGCGTGATAAGGAGCGACTAGTGCGTGTTGGATCCCCTGCTCTGCTAAAAATATTTCGAAGACATTATTGGTAAATTGGGGCCCGTTGTCAGATACCAATACATCGGGTAACCCATGTGTGGCAAATACCCTTCTGAGTGCCCTTATTGTAGCTTCTGCAGTGGTTGATTTCATTCTGACAATTACTAGCCATTTTGAAAAGGCATCCACAATAATTAAAAAGGTCTGTCCCTGCATGGGGCCTGCAAAATCAATATGAATCCGGGACCAGGGCCCACAGGGCTTCTCCCATTCTCTGCAAGGTGCTGCTGGTGGATTGGGTCTGGAGTCCTGACAAGGGGAACAAGTAGCAACCCATTTTTCAATGGCATCATCCATTTTTGGCCACCAGGCATAACTCCTGGCCAACGCCTTCATTTTAACCACCCCTGGGTGCCCTTCATGCAACAACTTTAACAATTTTTCCCTCAAAACAGTTGGAATGATTACACGATCTCCCCACAATACACAGCCTCTTAATAATGACAACTCATGTCGCCTTATCCAAAATGGTCGAAATTCCTCTTTTACTGGTGCAGTTGGCCATCCCCTTCCCACCCAGCAAGACACTTGCACCAAAAGTCTGTCTCTGGAAGTCGCTTTGGCAATGTCTGATGCTGCAATCAGTCCTGGAGCAAGTTGGTCGATGAACAGGACATTGCTGGCAGGGGCTGGGTCTTCGACTGGGTTGGGCAATGGACATCTACTAAGGGCATCTGCATGTGATATGTTTTTCCCTGGCTTGTGTTGTAATGAATAGTTATAGGCTGCGAGGAAAACAGTCCATCTCATAAAGCGTGGGGATAAAATGGGAGGAGTGGACCTATCCCCAGCTAAAATTCCCAACAGTGGCTTATGATCAGTAATAAGGGTAAAATGTCTACCATATAGGTATTCATGGAACCTTTTGATTCCAGCTACGAGGGCCAAGGCCTCTTTGTCAATCTGACTATAATTCATCTCTGCTGGGGACAGTGTCCTAGAGTAATATGCTATGGGAGCTTCCCTACCACTCGGAAAAATGTGGCTAAGGACGGCTCCCATCCCATAAGGAGATGCATCACATGCTAAGGTAACAGGTAGAGAAGCATGCATCACATGCCAAGGTAACAGGTAGAGATTGTATTGACCAGCACCTGATTAGATAATAATAGCTGTTTGACAGCATCAAAAGCAGTTTGTTCTTTGGGGCCCCATTTCCAGGCTGTTTTTTTTACTTAGAAGTTTATGTAGTGGTTTAGCCACTGAAGCTTTCTGTGGCAGGAACGCACTATAAAAATTTAACAAGCCCAGGAATGCTTGTAACTCTCCTTGGTTCCTTGGAGCTGGTGCCCTTTTGACAGCTTCTGTTTTAGAACTAGTAGGGTGGATACCCTGGCCATCAATTAAATATCCTAAAAATTCTACTTGTTTCTTACCAGTTTGGCACTTGTCCTTCTTAAGGCACAGGCCAGCTCCTTGTAATTTTTCAAAAACTATCCTCAGGCATATTCTCAACTCTTCATTGGAAGATGCTGAGATTAGAATATCATCAAAATATGGCACCACCCCAGGCAATCCGCCCAAAAGGTGTTCCATTAAACTTTGAAATAACCCAGGGGCCACACTCACCCCAAATTGAAGCTGGGTGCATTTAAAGGCACCCCTATGGGTCACAATGATTTGGGCCTCAGCAGTCTTTGGGCAGACAGGTAATTGTTGGTAGGCCTGAGCTAAATCCAATTTGGCAAATATTTTACCCTCCCCCAGCTGGTGTAACAAATGCTGAACTACTGGAACTGGATAGGCACTCTGCTGCATTGCCTTGTTCACTGTAGACTTATAATCCCCACAAATTCTCAAGGATCCATCTGACTTTATGGGGCCACTATGGGGGTTTCCCAAACTGCATGTTCAACTGACTCTAGTATCCCTTGTTTGTCCACTTTTGCTCTAAGTGCAAAGGGAACCCTCCTTGGTTTAAGTCTAATTGGGGCCACCTGGGGGTCTAAATTAAATGATATTGGTTTGCCATTATACTTGCCCAACCCATCAGCGAAAAGCTCTGCAAACTCTGTTATCAGGTCCTGGAACTCCCCCTCTGGCGCTGCTGAGTTGATTCTGTTCACCCCTTCGATATGCAGTCCCAGGGCCTGGAACCATTCGAGCCACAAGAGGCTGGGCAGGTTCTTTTCCACCACTGTCAGCTCCAACGGGCCTTGGAAAGTCTTGAACTTTATTGGAACAGTTTGTCTTCCCAACACTGGAATTCTCGTGCCTTGATAGTCACTGATTACTGACCGTTGCGGTTTGAGTTGCTCTTTTCGTATCTGTGGCATTAGTTGTTTCAGCTTATTCCAGGCAATAATGGTTAATGCAGATCCGGTGTCCACCTCCATCTGACAGGGTCTTTCAGCGATGTTGATGTTAATTCTGATTTTCTGGGCGCCTTTCTTTCGATTCAGGCAAACTCGGATATTGTTGGTTTTTTGTTTGTCTTGATGGTTGCTTTTTTTCTTGAATGACCCCCCTTCGGCTCCCTTGCTTCGCGGAAACAGCTTGTCAATCAACACGGACGGCATGGTGGCACAGCAGACTCACGCCAAATGTCCTTTCTTGCCACATCTTCTGCAGACGACCCCTTTAAACCTGCAGTCGGCGCGGGAATGCCGTCCTCCACAACCCGAACAGGCGATCTCTCCCCAACGTTTTGTTGAATTGCTATCTTGATAGTGGACCCCTTCGTCGGTGCTCAGCTCGCTCTCGACGCTTAGGTGGTTTGCGCTTCCCACTTTTTTCAGATTTGGCGGGCTTTCACTCCCGACTGCTTTCTGTAGCTGCTTGATAGAAGCCGATGATTTTTTTGCACATTCTGCAGCCCTTGCGATCCCAACGGCCACCTTCCAGGTAAATTCTGGTTTGGCCAGTAGTTTTTGCTGGAGGAAGGGGTCTTTTACCCCACATACTAACCGATCCGTTAGTCGATCCTCCAGGTCGTTGAACTCACACTTCTCTGCGGACATTCTCAGTTCGGCTATGTAGTCGTTCACGGACTCGTTGTCTCTCTGGTTCTGCTAGTTAAACTTACGTCGGAGAACTGTTCGAGAGGGAGTCGGTTCGAAATGTTCCTTCAATATTCTTTGCAAATCTGGCCAAGGCATGGTTTCCACCGATTGTGGAGCCACTAGTCCTTTTGCTAGGTGAAGTGTTCGTTGTCTGCAATACCCAATCAGTAAGGCTCTTTTCTTATCATCGTTCGCTCTTTCCAAGTCATTTGCTATGAGGTAGCTTCTGAAGCGAATCATAAACGCCTCCCATTCTTCAGTATCTGTGTCAAACGGCACAGGCGGAGCGTGCGTTGGCATCTCCGCAGAACTTGCTGAGGCTTTTTAGCTTGTGCTGTCTGGCTTTCTTCTAAGATCCCACCTTCGTCGCCAGTGTTTTATTTGGAGAATAAAAGTGACTACAATTCAGCTTCAGTGAAATCAGCTCTTTATTATAGCACAAGCACTCAGACAAGAACAAGGAACAGGCAATTCAACAGCTATTTATAATATTTACAAACGCACGTCTTGACCAATCAGAGAGCAGGATTCTCCTGCTCTCTGATTATCCGCGCCAGACTTGGTGTCTGCTCCATACCATATATGGTACAGAACAACCCCTATAGGAATCCAGAAGGTATAAAACCTCACCCACTCTAAACTCCATTTTGCCAGCTGCCCAAAATCACGTGGTTGGTGGTTCTGTGTCATTAATAAAGGGAACCTTTTTTTCCCAATCAGCCTGCAGTCTCCATTTTGTTACCAGTGTCTTTCTCCAGGCTTGGAACTGAACCAGATGACTTTTCCTTCTAACAAGGGAAATAAAGATTCAGAAGTATGTAGTCTGTGAGAGATTGGATAGTGAACAGCAAATTCAGACTGAACCTTAGTAGTAAGATAGAGGTGGTGTTTCTAGTCTTTCAAGAAATATCCATTATGGTCACTGGTCTGATAGCTCTCCCTTTGAATGAGCAAGTCTGTGATTTGAGGGATCTCTTGGATTCATACTTCCTACTTGAAGAGCAGATGGAGTCTGTAGATAGGGAGACTTTTGTTCACTTCAGATAGTATGCCCTGCCTAGATCAGGAAGTACTGGCAACAATAACGCACATTCTTATCACCATATATTCAGGCTCTTAAAATGTGCTTAGGTAGGGTTGTCTTTTAAGATGACTCAGAAACTATGAGTAATAAAGAATACAGAGGTCAGGCTCTTAGCAGGATAAATTCACTATTGTAAAATAATAACTTATAGAAATTAGGAAACCATGATTCTGTATAGACTGCAAGGACACTTAGAGAAAGTCCACTCAAGGTCCAGGTCTCTGAGCCATGTGCAAGAGCTTCAAGTCACTAAGTGGACCATCTGAGTGGTTGCCCACATATTATGGAATATGCTGACTACAAAGGTACAATTGGACACTTCTCTCTTGGCATTCAGAATAACCTTTCTTCTTAAATTATTCTGTATTGAATAGGCATTCAACATTTAGTTTATTATAGGGAACCTTATTTTTAATTATGGTCTAATGACAGCTGTATGCATGTGCATTGTGGAATGTTATTTTTTCTTGTTATTTTTGTGAATAAATGAATAGATAGTGACGAAAAATAAAATGTGAAGTAAACTGCTAAAAAGTTAGAAATTAGTATATAATTAGAAGATACAATTACAAATCAACCAAGAAAGAGCTGTGTTGTAACTGTGAAATAATCTTTCCTGCTTCATCCATTTTTTGATGCTGAAGGTAGCAGATAATTTGGCTAGCTTTAGAAAAGCAAAAAATTGTCCACTGCAATAGTGATAACTGTGCAGCAAAACTACAAATGATGATTTATATCTCACTTTCTTGTATTACATTTTCTTAAAAGTTTTACATGATGCTATCCAGGAGAAAACTTGCTAGGCTGCCCAGAAATGGATGGATTTCTCTCCATTTCTGCTTTAAGTATTGCTTTCAGGTTTCTACTCTCATTTCCCTCATTTTCATATCAGCTTGAGATTGTTTTGATCATACAACAATTTTTTTTAGGTGCCCTTCTCTTTACTTATGTACACTAGACGATTTTTACAATGCAATTCTTGGCTTTTATAAACATTTTTGAAATTTTGTTATTGTAATGTATTTTTACATTTTTTCAGTAATATATTCATGGAGGGTTACTTTTCCCTAGGATCAGCAACTTGCTATGTATTTTTTTGATTGAAGAAGTACACTGCAAAGTTCACAGAAGGGTACATTGAAGGGAAGAATCGTGTCCCAGTCCATATAATTAAATGTGCAGAATTAGGTTGTTGTCTAAAAATTTGAACTCAACATATTTATCATCAAGCTGAAATCGGCATTATCACAGCTTGGAGATTCTGGGAAATACAAGGAATCTGCTTTAATTAAGTGATGTTTCTAGAGATTCTCTTTCTGCCTCAAATAATTTTAACAAGAATAATCTCTTCTCTCAAAGGGCTCCATGTAAATAATATCGAGGGAAAATGAGAAGAAGTGGCAACTTGATAAAATGTCATAGAGCATGTCCTTTCACAAAATGGCTGCCACTGTAAACATGACCAATCACTAGTAGGCTAGGATTGAATATTGGCTAGGAAGAACTGGGCAATGCAAAGGTAGACTGAACTGAAAGAACTGGGTTCTCCTGGTGTCAAACCAGAAGGACTCTGAAGGACAAGGGAGAGTATGGCTATACCAGCCCCAACCTAAAGTAGCCATTAGGAAGAGGGCAGATCCCAATCACTAGGAGTTAAGTGACCACATAGCCAGCAAAACAGCCAAGGAAGCATATCAGATTTATTGGGTTAAGACAGAAAAGAATATTGTTAAACCAGGACAGATAAAGATAACTTAAGGCTTCCTTTGACATGCAAAGAGAAGCCGATGAAAATGAAAAAGTGCAAAGAAAGAAGTTGGTGAAGCACATTGGTGCTATGAAAAGATGCAAGCAAAATTCTAGATGTGTATCCCCTCTGCTATATACAGTTGGCTTTCATTCTCAAGAGTGCGCTATCAGTTTATCACTGCCACAGCTCTCAAATCTTCTTCAAGTCAAAACCAACTCCACTGCAGGGTTGTAAAAATCCTGCAACATTGCTACAATGCCACCACAGCCTTTTCAACAAGCGAATAGGCAGCTTCCTCCTCCCCCTCCCCCAGTTTTTCTGGCACATTCATATGATCACTTGACATTCTCATTTGACTGTAGAAGTGCTGAAGGGCTCTGCCAGCTGAAGTTTCTGAACTTTGAGGCTTCCTTTCAAGTTAATGCATTTTAATAGCACATGGGAGAGGGGGGCTAGAAGTGCAATTAAGATTAGGGAGATAGGTAGTAATGTTAAGAAATAATAAAGGACTATACTTTATTCTGAAAAGTCGATTCGCAAGATCTCCTTTGATAATGATTAGTAATCCGGAGAGACTTTGCTCCATTTATCAATGATTTCCTTCCATTGAAATTCTTTGCTGACTCAAGTTCTCCATGTTATATTGCACAAAGTGAGGCAGAAATGTCCTTTGGGAGCAGTATACTATCAGAAACACAGAAGTAAAGGCAATGGACTGGATAGGAGGAGAACTTTAAAGATTAAAAGTCTCCACTTCAGCAGGATGCCCTGAGCCAGCTGAACACTCTGTGGCCCCAGAACTGCCCATCAGGGATGGCTGCAATGTCATAGTCAAAGCAACCCATATTTTTAAAAGAGGAGGAGAGGAATTAATCCACTTCTGTGAACGCCTTGCTCTCATCGTCTGGTGAGCCCATTTTCATGGCTTCCAGAGCCCATTTAAGTTCTGCCAAAACTCCAAAACTTTTGTGTGCAGTCCCTAGACTCCAAAAGGACCCCCTTTCCAGATGCCTAATATCATCCACCTTCACTGACTCCCTCCCCGTGTTTCTGTTGCTAAGCAAGACAGTTGTTAAGTGAATTTTGCCCTATTTTACAACCTTTCTTGCTGAAGCAATCAAGTGAATCTCTGCAGTTGTTAATTTAGTAACACCGTTGTTTTGTGAATCTGGCTTCCCCTCTGACTTGTCAGAAAATCACAAAAGATGATCACATGACCCTGGGACACTGCAAATACATGCCAGTTACCAAGCATCTGAATTCTGATCATATGATCACATGGAGATGCTGCACTAGTCATATGTATCATAAGTCACTTTTTTCAGTGCCCTTGTAACTTTGAACAGTCACTAAACAAATGGTTTTAAGTCAAAGACTACCTGTACTTAGGGAAAGCTGGAACAATAACAACTTAATCATTAAAGATATGAGGAAACCTTGAAACAGCTATGATCTCAGCCTAGTCTAACTAACAAAGCAAGCATACACCAAACCACAACCATTCCCTCTTCTCCAACATACAGTTCTCTCAAATAGAATATTTTCCAGGATTAAAAAAAAAAGAAGATTGCAAAGAAACAAGTTCTAGATTTCTTACAGTAATTATTAGTTTAATTTTTTTTTAAATAAGCATTTCCACTCTTTTTTACTATTTTCCTGGCCTACTAAATGTAGTCTTTTGAGCGGGTATAAACTATTTTTGCAAAGTTTGAAACTCTGCAAATAGATAAGTGTGTGATATTGATTACAATGTCATTATTTTGAAATAAGCTATTCATTGGTCATAGATAACACCTGAACAATCTTAGAAGATTGAATGAGAAATAGAAAGGTTTGGCATTTAGATATGCTGGCACCAAACTATCCTTCTTATCAGGAAAAAGATGAGAAGGCCGATCCTTTTGGATAACTTAAGTAATTTCTATTCTCTTTCTCTTCCAATGCTGACCTTGCATCTAGCAAATACTGCTGCCTCTGCATGATTTAAGTTCAGACAAATATAAAATATTCAGTCATGGGATATGCCATGATTTAATCACAGTTATAAGCTATGCCATGATTTAAAACCAAAAACAACCTAGGATGCTAGAAAACAGAATGAATAAAATAGCATTTGCATAGATTAACAACATAATAAGCCATTTAAAATTATAAGAGGATAAAAATTAGCAAGCTTGTCTTAATGAAGGGGTCAAAACGGCGTATTCTTTGTATTCTAAAGTTCAGGAACGTTGCTAAAGAAAATGGTATGTTCCCGACCAAGGCTGGCAATAGTTCTAGGCTGTCTTGGTGCCTGCTTGGTAGGCCAATAATATCCTGGACCAGGGACTTTCTGTACAGAATAAGATACAAAGAAGATCATTATGAAATAAATGAAGGTAGATTTCTATAAGAAAACAACAACAATGCTAGTATTCACAACTCAGATCTTGTTGAAATTACTCCGATGTCTTTCTTTTTATTTCTTGCTACCCCTCAAAAAATAAATAAATAAAAAACCCCTCCAGAGGTACTTGGACCTGTCTATCATCTGATAATCAGTCTGAGTTAAAGATCATTCTAGGAATATCCTACTAATTTCACCATTGAGGAACATGTTTCAAAATATTGAAATAGAGAATTAAGACCTGGTAACTAGCTTTTCTGAATCTCCTACTCTTTTTGGTCCTCCCTCTCTACTGCATCGTTCCTCAATTTCAGAAATTTTAAGTTGCTTGGACTTCAACCCCCAGAATTCTCCAAGCCACAACACAGGTTTACATCATAGTAGGCTTGTCTAAGGTGTCCTTAGCAACCATAATCAAATTCAAATTTATTAGAATTACAGTCCTTGAATCATAAACTTGGAAACAGGCCATTCAGATCCAACTCTTTTCTCAGTGCAAAAATCCAAATCAAATTATAGTAATATTATGCTATGACTCATATGATTAAAGATAATGGATTGTATTCATCTACCAACTAAAATATAATATCACAAAATTCACAGACATGTGCCTAGTTTTCACAGTAGCTTTATACTTGCTGCCAGGGAATATTAGAAAGCAGGATGAATAAGCTTGCTACCGCAGGATGAATAGTGCTAAATGAAACACTATACAGGTAATCCTAGATTTACAGCCACAACTGAGCCCAAAATTTATATTGTCAAGTGAGATATTTATTAAGCGAGTTTTGCCTCACTTTACGACCTTTCTTACCATAGTTATTAAGTGAATCACTTCAGTTGTTAAGTGAGTAATCTGGTTGTTGAGTGAATCTGGCTTCCCCATTGACTTTGCTTCTCAGAAGGTCACAAAAGGGGATCACATGACCTTGGGACACAGCAATAGTCGTAAATATGAGCCAGTTGCCAAGCATCCAAATTTTGATCACATGACCATGGAGATGTTGCAACAGTTTGTAAGTATGAAAACTGCTTATAAGTCACTTTTTCAGATCCATTGTAACTTTGAACAATCACTAAAAAAATAGTTGTAAATCAAGGACTAATACCTTGAAATGGACTAGAATGCCCCCATATTTGGGCTTCATCATGACCTTTAAGACTTATTCCAAGTTGTCCAACTTCAGAAAAGATCCCAGGTATATTGTCAGGAGTTCTTCTAATACATCAGGCAACCAGTCTGATATTCTCCATAACTGGGTCTTATTTCCATGGATACAATTTACTAATGCCTGAATCTAAGTAACATTTACTGTCTCCATGTTTTCTTTTATATCTTGAAAATACTAGGTTCCCCTCTCCACAAAGAAAGCTGAAAATCCAAAGGCTGAATATGGAATGTCTCCAAGAAATGCAGGGACCCCAAGTCAACACTATAGCGGCAATCACAGATTAATCCATTTTCAATATTATACTCACAGTGTGGGCTGGCAATAGTCGTGGTACTTTTGATATGAAGGACGATCGTATTGGAATTAATTGGGCATCCTTTATTTCATATTCTCCTGGGCCTGGACCTTGTTTCTACAACATAATAAAATTCTTCTTTGTACAAGTTCCTTATGCATAAATACTTCCATAACACTCTTATTCCTACCATGTTATTCTTAGCATGTAGTCTTAAAGATATTACTCTGCTAATATAATCAACATTTTTACTCAGTGCAAGACAGCTACTCAATATTTGAAATACATGCAGCATATTTTTATAGCATGGATAACATTTGCAAGATCTCACTGGGTCATTTGATTTGTACTACTGGAGAATTATGCCAAATAACATTAACAATCATGAAACTAGTACAGATCCTACCCACCATATTTATGCAATTAACAGATTCTGAAAATCTAATATAGAAAATCTAACTTAAGATGTCTAGTACTGCTATCCATCAATCAATTACGGTATCTTAATAGCGTTTTCTAATTCTGTGGTTCTATGCAGTCATCCTCCAATATATCTACTTGATTTCAACCACATGATGACCACAAAAGTTAATGTAGAAAGGACACATTTGGATTTAGGAATCCTTTGCAGGACCAACATCCAGGGTTAATCAGGTTGGACTCAACAGTTTGCACCTTTCCTATGATCTGTGTATACTATTCACAGAGATTCAAGAACCTACATTGACTTATTGCCCAAGATTTGTTTGTTCACAAGACAAAGCTTATTAAACTCCTATAACAACTGTGCATATCTAGAAGAATATAATGCAAACCTTTTTACATACAGTGAACATTATATCTCTGTTTATCCTGAACTGTGCATTTAAATTGGCACTTCCTTTGCAGAAACTTAGATGGAGATCTTTCTTACTATGTGACCCATTCTTAACTGGAGATGCCAGGAACAGATCCTGAGATCATGTATTGTCTATTAGTAAGCTACAAGTCTTTTGTACAGCAGACAGTTTAGGCAGATTGTAATGCAGTGGGTAAAAAAGAGGACTCAGACCAATGATCTGAGTAGCTTTTATTCAAGGCTCTGATCAACTAACATGCTGCAGGCAGGCAGCTCCCTTTTATAGGGAACTGTCAGCCTGCAGCCAATCAAATTAAAGGGTTTCCCCACGCTAGGAAAGCATTAGGTTATAGAAGAGTTCTGTGCATGTGCGAACACAGCACAGAGTTGTACAGTACAGTACCAGTTTGGAGGAAGTAAAGGTTTAGCTACAGCTATATCTTACATGTCTGCTTATTTGCCCAAATATTTGGTTGTATGACTGCCTGTGGACAAGGAAACATCAAAGGTGACAATGCCCAGCACTTCATTTTGAGGATCTTCTTAGAGCAGCATTTCTCAACTTTGGCAAGTCTAAGATGTGTGGACTTCAGCAACCCTGAATGCCTCAGCCAACCATGCTGGCTGGGGAATTCTGTGGGTTAAAACCACACTTCTCACTGTCTTAGAGTAATGCATGTTGATCCCTGATTGCAGGAGAAGTTTCAGGGTTTGTAGTCTTGAAGATGGTAGGACAAGAAAGAACTGAGCCACGTCCATTGGTTTCTTCTCTCATTCCATGTGGACCTCCGCACGACAATCACTTCAACGAACCACAGTGATGCCAAAATGATAACGAGTACAATTATGTAATCATGAAAATGACACAATTATGTATTTGCATCAGGACCTTGAATGCAACTGCATAAGTCATGGCTTTTGCATCATTTTATTTTATTTATTTTATTTATTTGATTTATATACCGCCCCTCTCCCGAAGGACTCGGGGCGGTTCACAGCCAATA
>JAEANM010009074.1:4991-16583 GCA_017656035.1 Myanophis thanlyinensis
CAACAACAACAACAACACCACCAATAGTTTCTATAAAGCTCAGTCTTATAATGTCATAAAAATGGATAACAACCGTCAGCAGTGTTTTTCAAGATCCCATGGCTTCTCCTCTGAAGTATTGTTTTTTATTTAGCTTATATTCAGGAATAATGCTGTGAATTGTATCACTCCATTCCTATCTCAGAAACCACTATTGATATGCCTTCCATGCAGCGCAATTATCACCAAGCTGAAGTAGGCTCAAGACAATAAGCAATTCCACGGCACTTATAGCTCCAGCAAACAAACTTCCCTTATTTTTCTTCATATTAATTCCAAAGACCTTTGTCACATTCCTTTTTTTTTCCAAGTGACAATGCTCAGTGCAAATTGAACCTCAAAATGAATCCCAAAGCTATAACCATCTACTCAATATGGCCAACTTCTGCATTCCTTTTAAACAATTTGTCAATCATTTTTTAAAAATTGTCAAATAATTCACTGAGAAATTAATGCTAATGTAGGAATAAATCTTTGCATACTATATACTGAAATTTTGGACTTAAACCTGTATTCCTATTTTCCACTGTTTGAATTGCTTGTATTTCTACTATTTTCTGAATTGTTCCATCGCACACAGTATTTTAGTAATTTTAGAATATAGGGGATAATATTTTCTTCATCTCGCTATTCTGTAACAGCTAGGCATTAATAAGAATGCAAACTTTATCACTTAAATAATTGCGATATTTGATCACCTCTGATACTGAGATTTTCAGCAATCACTCCAACTATTCAGGAATCCCTGAGTATTTCAATCAATGTAAACTCATAGAGGAAACTAACAGAAGGGGGAAAAAGTGATGTAAAAGTTTTAAGAACATCAGAAAAATCATAGGAAATTATTTTTGCCAGGCTTTACTCACACTTCTGGAGTAATCACGTAGTGATGTAATAGAGACAGATTAATTTAACAAAAGATGAAAAAGTCTGTACTGAAACCCTTTACAAATGAGACTATAGAAAGATATGAAATATCTAGAAAAAGAGTGTATACAAGAAGAGACTCCATTAAAAAAATGGAGTGGGAGAGCAAATAGATCAGTTGTCAAATAGGAAAGCAGATTATATAACCACAGGACTGTTCAAAGCTAGAGGAGAAGAGACAATTAAATGCTAACAGCTCTATGCCACAAAATGGAACAAGACAGTGTGGTCTAGAGATTGGACAAGATTGGTACTCTCCTGAAGAAGGGGGTATTAGAAATTGCAAATTATCAACCATTGTACTAATTCTTGATCTTAACTTAACAAAAGAGTACAGTGCTATATCTGGAGAGAGAAATGCCAAATGAACAGGCAGATTTCAGAAAAGGGAGAGTGACATGAAATCAGATAATTAATATAAGAAGAATAATGGAGAGAGCTGTTTGTCTTTGTTTTATTGAGTACATCTAGACCTTTTTGTAGATTATGCCAAAAGTTGGAATTTCATGGGTGTGCCAGAACATTTGATTATTCTTCAGAGGAATCATGTTCTTGTTTACTGTGAACAAGAAGTTACTACTATAAGAACTGAGTTTGAAGAAATTGAAAGGTTCAGAATAAACAAAGGATGAGATGAAGATGGTACGCATTGTCTCTGTTTCACTTGTGCAGGGAATATATTTTAAAAATGGTAGAGTTGGGTGTGATGGAAGCTGGAATCAGAATTGGGGTTCACTGCATTTTGAAAAAAGGAAACAAAAAATAAATGCATAATACATCTCAGCGATACAAAAGAGGCTGTATATATGTACTGTATGTATGTGTTCATGTAAGTATAGATAATAAAATATCAGAGCAGCAAATATATCTAACATACATACCTATTACCTAATACTCCTGCCCCCTATTAACCCATTATAGCCATCAGATCTTCTTAATTGTAAAGAAAATATGATGCAGTATATCTGATGAATTTGATGAAAATATGAGTAACGTCTTGGCATACAATATTGATTTAAAAATCTAAAACCGTCTGGTATATTCTTATTGAAAACTTTGTAAGTTACCTCATCTTGTTTATTAGAATAGTATTAATATGAATATAATTTCAGAGCACTCTACTGATGTATTTAATACTACAGTAGGTTAAATTATAGTGTATTTTAAGACTTCTCCGCCAAGGGCAATAAATTTAACAACATGGTTATTAAAACCTTTGTATAAAACATCATAAGAACAATGCAGACTAAACCATTCTTGCGTCCAAAAAAGCTGGAATGTAAAGAAGTTTTTATTCTTTATTGCCCCAAGTAAAAACTTGGTGGAAACAGATAAGTGATGACAAAGCTTTGATGTTAATAAACTCAAATGGAAGTAAAAAAAAAATCAAAGTGTGTAAACGACTAGGTTATAAAAAGAGAGATGACAGAGTTATACCCTATAATTAGGTGTAATTTGTGCTTTTGGCACAGCTATTTGTCCTATATGAATGAGAGGCTGTCTTGCATTCTCTTTGCTTGTATAATAGAATTACAGTACTGACACATCTACTTAAACATGTTCATGTTTTTTTTTAATTATTTGACAACAGTGTTTTCCCCCTCCTTTCAAAAGAGACATAACTTTAAAAGTGGGAAAATCTAAGCAAACGCTTAAGTGGTGCAAATATTTAATAGGGAAAGGGAGTAACAAAGTTTGGGACAGGGAGGGAGATGTAGGGAAACCACATTTTAGAATTTCTGGCACAAGTCTTAACCACAGAGGTACTCTTAAGTTGTTCTTCCAGACAACAGAACAATTGAACAATGTAGTTAAATAGTTTGTGACCTTTCTTGTATAAGAGGTGTATGAATGAGATCTCATCAGGTTTTAGAAATAACTATACACTTAAAAACAATATAAAGATGATCACTACATCACTAGTCTGTATTCCAGTAAAATGGCCATTCAATTCAATCTTTTATTGACAATACACAATGTGTGTGCAGTGAAGTTGAATTCATGCAGAGGTCTGAAATTGTTACAATTGAAAAGTTTGAAAAAGAATTGAGAGAGAATTTAATTTCTCAGACAGGCAAGAATTTTATATCAAGCAATTTTTGAACCCAGATTTTAAATAAAATGTCATTTTATTTAATTAGGTCAATTTTTATTCAATCTTGCTTAACAACCTTTTGTTTTTGCTACTAGCCCAGCCAAATGGTCCCATAATTGTGCCCATTGTTTAGCTTAGTCTGCACTATCTAATTTACTTCTATGCAAAATATATAATTAGAAATAGCAAACTAAAAGAAATTAAATTAAAACTGCTAGAAGAAATTTTAGCAATGGATGATATGCTGATGATTTGGGGTTTGGAAGCGAAGAAGACTTAAGTTGGTCGTTGAAGGTGAAAGTTCAGTGCAAAAACAATGAATAAGTTATAAAAGTAGAAGATGTTATTTTTCTTAACTCAAAAATTCAAAAAGATGGTTATGGTAAGCGTAAAGAAAGGAGGCACCTGCTTCTTGGGAGAAAGACTATAACATATTTAGATAAAATGCATGCCCTTGACTTAGTAAGTTATTAAGTGTGTGGGGGGCACTTGTGACATAGATTAGAAGTTCCAATGGTCAGGGAGGGCCCTGTGGTCACACAATCACTTTTCAGGCACTCAGCAACTGGGCTGTATTTACAGTCATGTGACTGCATTTTGTGACGGTTTTACTGAAAACTGGCATTTTCTTCTGGCTTTCAGCAAAATGGTGTCCATAGCAAATCCTTGGTTCACTAAAAACCGCTGCAGAAAAGGGTGTAAAAGGATGTAAAATCACATGGCTAACCTGCTTTACAACCATCACAAATTATGACCCTAAAGAGCCGGCTACATTACAGTTGTAACTCAAAGACTGCCTGTATTAAAGTGGAGAAATCTCACAATACTAATCCTGTATTGCCATAGCCTGGTGTGTAGCAATGTATGACTATGAAATCTGGACCACTGGAAAGGATGAACATAGAACAATTAATGCCTTTGTACTGGGATGCTAAAGGCAACTGTTAAGAGTGTCTTGGTCAGGAAGTGGAACAAATCATTCCAAAGTAGATGAAATAAAACTAGACTGCTCCCTGGAAGAAGTAATAACTCAGCTGAAGGCTAAATATTTATATTAAATATAAGTGTCAGAAATAAAATTTTGTTTATTTATTTGTCAGATTTATACCCAGACCAATAGTAAACAGACTCTTAGTGGTTCGTAACATTTTAAAAAAAAACCTATACAACATAAAAATAGCAATACATTTTGTAAAATTCTAAAATAAAAATTTATAATCAAAATAAGATAAATCAAAGCTCCCTATGGCACCTGGTGTCAACCACCCCAAACATCCTTCAATCAATCCATGGGTCCCAGAGCATCATTCAAATTCACTTTTAACTGGGCTCAGTTTCTAATTTGAAATAATAATACAATAATACAAATAATAATAATGCCTGAATATATTGAGAATGTTCTCCCCACTAGAAATTGCATCCATAATTATTCCTTGGAAATATTCCAGAATGGGAACTGTACTGGCTAGTCTTGCTATCAAAAGGTAAGAAAAGTAAGCATCTTCTGTTATCTTAAGCAGTATTAGATTGTAGAGGAAGTTTTTGGGACCTTCTTTATCAGTTGTGTCTTCACCTCAAAGTTTATACAGTAATATATGGAAAAATAAGCAGGTAAATATGGCTAAATACTATAACAAGCTAGGAGTAGTGGCTGACATTTCTGTGGAAAGCTTAACTGTTTGTAAGGTGATAATAGTGACCTTCATTAACTTCATTAATTTGTGGTTTATTGTAATGGCATTGTAAAGCAATTCAGTATAGTAACATACAACCTGGACGTAAGCATATGATATGTTAATTAAGTTGGTTATTAGAACTTGTGGACTCACCTTGCCTTTGTATTCTCTTCACATTTTTTTCTTTTTTTCCTCTACCCTCTCCTCAGTTTATATTAAAAGAAATAATCTGAACCAAGTTAGACTCTGCTGGATTAAAAAAATAAAACAAAAAACAAATGTTGTAACCTTTTTTTAGCAGCCCGGATGTAATATCAGTGACATGTTCATTCATAATTCAGTAGCTTTGAGAATATATACTAAAGATTGAAATACAATTATATTGGAAACCCCTATCTATAGCACATATGGTCATCCTCCTTATGGTAGTTACTATTACCTTTAATGTTCTGAATCAATAGCAAAGTAGTTCTGGCTATCCCCTCTGATGTTTAAATATTAAATTGCAAATGTCTATGTTTGGATAAGGCTGTAACATAGAGATTGTGCCATATGGTTTTACATGCATGGTACTATGTCAACATGTAACTTAAATGTCAGCTGACATGTTAGGCTGTTAGATTTGGTTTAATTTAAAAACCAAAAAGAAGCAATAGAATGGATTAGTTTGTTAGCGACAAGAGCTAGTAACAAATGTTAATAACATTCCACACAACACATAAATAACTAGAACACGGGTGTCAAACTGGCGGCCCACAGGCCAGATGCATGACGCATGGCACAGGCCATGCCCACCCAGCTCTGTGAAAGAGGAAAATGTTGCAAAACGTCATGTGACGGCAACATGACGGTGCAAATTTGACACCCAAGAACTAAATAGTCTAAATGTGAGTGTAATTCAGAGCCACTTTACTCTACTAGCAATCAGTTGAGCAGATGTAACCACTTTCATAGGAAATTCAGAATTTCAATCCACTAATAAAAAGTGTACTAATAAATAATAAATAAATAATCACTAATACAAAATGTGGAATTCTTTCATGATAGCTTTAAGAAGCTTGTCTGTCTTTGGCAAAAGTGTGTGGCCAAGTAAAGGCAGGTAACAAAAGAGTTATTTCAAGGATTATTTGCTTGTTACATTTACTATTTAAACCGACGTTATGGAGGTAGATCATTAGTTTTCATTTAACCCTCATAATTTCCTGCAGGAATAAATGTGTTCCTATTACAGCTAGAAAACTTAATTGTGATGTTGGGACCATTACAGGCCTGTCATATAACAGAGTGTTAAGAGGAAAGCTGCAAAAAAAAAAATGAGTGATCACTTATTAGAATAGAAAACTACTTTAAAACCAATTCCAATAGTGAGTGAATTAAGCAATATCATAGTCAGTCATACTGCCTTGATGCCAATGCCTCTCAGAAGGTGAGCTAACCTTCTTGGTTACTGGGAACCAAGACATTTAGAACCAAATTAATCAATCTCCACCTTCCATAATTAATTCCTTAAAGGAATCTCTTGCTGAAATCTGTTCTAATTTAGTAACCAAGGAACCAGTTTCAGCAAGTAGTCCTCCACCAAATCTCAAGAGTCATTGCCCCATAAGTTTCTCCTCCATAATGAAAAATATAGACACTAATTAACAAACCTGCCCCATTAGTTTCTCCTCCATAATGAAAAATATAGACACTAATTAACAAACCCTTTGGCTTCCAATTTCAGCTCTTTGGTAATAGAGCATTATAGTAAATGGAATGGAGGACATACAGTACTTCTAATTTAAGAATTCAAGTAACAATTATTGTGTGACACATCCATCTTTCAGACTAGAGGTGGTCTGAAGGGAAATAATATTTAGTTTTCCAGCTCTTCAGACTTTTGTTCTCATATTTGTTCCAGAAAGAATCTAATGTCATAATTCTCTAATAGGCAACTAAAAAAAAGATTGTCAGTCTGCTATATTCCATGACCAGCTGAATATTATGTTGAATATCAAGAAGTCATTTCTTGGAGGGCCAGGTTAATCTCATGGATTTTGTTGTTTGGATTAACGTCTTTAGGGGAAATCTCCCTGATATATTAATATTTCCTTAGACAATTGAGAAGTATTCAGGTTAACCAGAGAATTGACAATGTAAGTATCTTTGGGGTTTTCTCCCTTAGGATGCATCATATGTTTCACATCAGTATCTGGTAGTAATTGAAATTGGATTACAGATTCATGATGTTGAGAGAGAGAGAGAGGGGGGGGGGGTTAATAGAGACTATATCAGCTGAAAAGAAAGATCATAAGTTATTTTTCAAATGTTAGTTACATTACTCACCTGGAAGTTCTGGGCAACCAGTTTCATTCTTATTGGGACTCCTCAGACATAGCTAGCTAGATGTTATTCTAATGGAATTCAAATCTTCTACCAGAATTGACTTACAAATCTTTGTATGTTAGCTAACTATATATAACTGGTCACCTTCCAATTCCAATTCCAATTCCAAATTTTATTGGTCACATACACAATCATACATATCTTTAGCAGCTATATACGTAGATGGTGTTGCAAAATGGATAACTAGAAGCATAATCTGAATGATACATATCATTCCACCTTCCTTAAGCTCTCAGGGAGGAGAGATACAGGTATCACCTATGTCATCCCTCCATGTATGATTACTTTCTTGGAATTCCCTTTTCTTTTCCTGGAATTTCTCCCCAACATTCATATACAAACAAGAAGTGGGTATAGAGCAGACATGGGCAAACTACGGCCCGGGGGCCACATCCGGCTCGTTGGGCTTTTTAATCTGGCCCGCCGAACTAGTTACTAGCAGGAACCAGCCCAACAAAAAGCTAAGCATTATGTGCTCTGAAGTAAATTATTAACTCAAATGGTAAACTACTCGTTGATCACATTGGCAATAGCTTATGTGTTTTATTTACAAATTTTATTTTTCTAGTTTCCTAAATTATTAAAATCTGGATTAAATCAGTTCTTACTTTGGGTTCAGGAAATGGCGCCATTGCATCACATCCAATTCTGGCCCGATCCCTCTGTCAAATTTTAGAAACCATTGTGTCCTGCTAGTCAAAAAGTTTGCCCACCCCTGGTATAGAGGCATTCAGCAATTAGAAGATTTAAAGCCATCTTGGTCAAGAGATGCAAGATGTGTAAAAGACATGTTAATTTCAAATATACAAATGTCTAAGTACCTTTTGTATCTTTGTTCCAAGGTATCTTTCATATCTGAAGACTCCAAAAGTAAAGCAATTTTTTTTTAATCTGAAACCTTGCGACTTTTATTTTTTCTTGCTGGATTTTTTTCAGAAACTGACCACTGAAAGCCTATGAAGTGTCTCAGATTTGGGAATAAAGGGAGGGGAAAATTTTCATGGATGAAGGTAAATATACATGTCCCAGGATAATGATGCAAGATCAAATTTATGTCGGTCACTGGGATCAGAGAGTTACTCTTCCAAGTTTTTGGACTCACACTGGAGCCCATCTTCAAAATTTTTCACACAAGCCCTCAGTTATGGGGCTCATTCCATTCAATTTTGGGTTCAGTTTAAGATTTATCTTTTGCTCAGATTTTAGTCAAATGTGTTATTGCCTTCTTTTCCAGATAGTTTTTTATTGCTGATTTTTTTTAGTGATGTCTTGTATCATAGTTTGTTCATGGTTTAAAATGAGAGGATGTATTTTGAGTTAAGGAGAGGGAGGTACTTAAAGAACAGCTGGAAGTCTTCAGACCATAAAGAAGAACTTCTCTGTGGTTTGTGCTATCTAGAGCAATCTCAAGACTGGTAGTGGTGACTCCTGAAAAGTGGTCATTCCCAGTAGATTAAATCCCTCAGTGGAATAATTTGTATAGAAATGAACACTGAAATTTGACCAGAATGTTCAGAAAAATATATCCGCAAATACAAGTATCTGATGAGTCATGGACTTTTGGGCAGGAGCCAAAATGGATAGGTCCTTTGAATCAGTCACTGAGGACTAATAATAAATGGGTATCTAAGTAGAATAGAAGTTGGAATTAAATTATAAATATAAGGAGAGGGAATAAGAGACTGTAAGAAAGGAATGTGTGTAAATGTGTGAGAAAAAGCAAGAAAGGTCATTTAATTGTACTATACTGGAAAAAAAAATGGAACCAACAATTCATTTTGAAAGGAACCAAGTTTTTAAAAATGACCCTTCAGTAAACACTATAAACCACATACAGCTGTACACTTTTCACATAGTAGATAATATTCAAAAAGACTGAAAGTTAATAATGAAGGAAAGGTAACACATTATTTATGATATCAAGATTTGAAGAAATGCGTAGTACCTTTTATTCTCATCTGTTTTTTGGTTGGCATTAACTGCCTGTAATTTAAGACCCATTATTCATTCCTGAGATAAATGAATTAAGGTTTACAGGGTTTGGTGGTAAGTACTTCGTTACATGTATGGTTACAACTGCCTCGGGCTAGTTTTGCTATGTAGAGTAAAAGGGGGAAAAATCAATGTCTTTCTTCTTTTGAAATAAGTTAAGATGATTTCTTGCTCAAATTAAAAATTAGCTTGTGGAAAATACTGCTGTGTTCAAGCCTATCACCCTGCAAGTTACAGATTGTGTCTGTGTAAATAATGTTCAGATACAAATTGCTTCCTAGCAGCTGATTACTTAGTATGTCAATGAAAAGAGAAATGATTTGCGTCACTGGAGAGTTCTTTGAAGTCATTCAAGTCTAATTCAGCACTAAGTATTGGAGATCTAACCTTAATGTTTCCAGTTACCATGAGAAGGGGTCTAATGTAAAATCACAGGAACATTTATATTCATAATTAAAGCTGAAATCTTTTTCTTTGTTACTTCAGTTGTCCTGCTATTATGGCATATATGATATATTGGAATTCCTGAATTCCTACTGTCTGTAGTTGCAATAAAACAACTAAACATTAACCGAATGCATTTTACAATTCAATTATGCCTAAAAATGTGTTTTCTTTCTCACACACTCAGACCCCCACACACATAGGTATATATATTAATTACCAGCTGAAACAACACTCTATTACTGTTAAACAGATGGGCTCAGTTTAGTTAAGTTGCATTATTACTTCTGATTTTTTTAAGGAATTGGGTTATTCAAATCAGTGTAACATAAACGTTGCTTTATTTGCCATTGCAGTTTTTCTCTTAGTTCTATCACTTATGAAACATCAACATCTGTGTTCTAGATGATCTATTCTTAATACTTGGATGAAGTAGATTATCTAGACCCCTTTCAGTTCTAGCCCAGATATGGCATTCCTCACACTTTTGGATCACTTCTGGTGGGAGTAGGATAAGGTGGTAAGTCTATTTTTGTTTTAGTTGACCTCTTGGTAGCTTTTGATGCTATTATTCATGGTATTGTTCTGTATTAGCTTTAGACAGGTTGCATGGTACTGTGCTCATTTTTTTTCTCCTTTCTTTGAGGCCAATTCTAGTCAGTGTTGATTAAGAGCGAGATTTTATTATTATTGTGTGTCAATCATTAAGCAAACCCATTGTTCGCTATGTGTCTTATTTACCAGAAACTGGAAATAAATGTTAATTTCTGGCAAAACCATTGTAAAAGTAAGGAAGGTTATGACAGCTATGACAGCTAATGTTCCTTATAGCAAGCCAAAATGCAGTATCTTTTCTTGGGTAGTTGTACATATATCAGTAGCCAAAAGATTTGATATTCTTCAGTCTAGTTCAGGGTATCAAACTCAATTTCATTGAGGGCCACATCAGGGTTGTGTTTGACCTTGGGGGACCAGGGTGGGTGTGGCCAGGGTGGACATGGCCAGCTCAATGTCACTCATGTCGGGGACATCTGTGATGGCCCGAGTGCTCTGCCAGCGAAAACAGCTCCTTAGCCGGTCCTTTGCTGTTTCCAGGGTGGCCCCGCGGGCCAGATCTAAGCACTCCATGGACTGCATCCAGCCCTAGGCCTTGAGTTTGACACCCCTGGTCTAGTTGAAAGCCATACTTCTGAATCATTTTTCAAAATAAATTGCTTATATTTCTGGTGATTAATATTAAATCAACTTTCCCCAGTCTTTGGACTGTAATTTTTTGTTATCATAATCAATAGCTTGGCTGGGAATTTTTAAATTGTAATATAACATATCTTGAAAGTACCCAGTTTGCCTACTTAGACCATAATTGTATATATACTTAACTGGAAGTAAGTCCTATTGAATTTAGTTAGACTAAATTAAAGGAACGTGTGGTATAATAACTACTAGTATTATGTAATTGTTTGTTCTTAGAATGTAAAATTTGAAAATGTTCTTAAGATACGCAGGAAATCTTTGAAAAGGTTATCACGTATTGGAGTGCACCCATAGCTCAGCTGGCTTTATTCAGCTTCTCCACCAAAGAGAAGAATTGCAGAATAAGAATCAAAAGGAATCTTGTAGCACTTTTTCTAGCACATTTGTTGAAAGGCATAAGCTACTCACCTCACCAGTTTAAGCCTTTCAATAAAATTTTTTAGGAAAATGCTGCCAGATTCCTTACGATTTTTATTTTTTTATTTTTTTGCTACCAGCTCTTTCTTCTGTAAGCAAGTACAAAAATTCAGTTGCGGTCATGACTCCCTGTTAGGTTGCTGGTTGAAGGGCATCCCGTGAGAGTGCCAGCATTTTCATTGCTTCAGTCATCATTGTCAATGATGTAGGGAGAGAAAACCCCTGAGTCATTTTATTTTATTTTATTTATTAAAATTATATACCGCCCCATCTCCGCAAGGACTCAGGGCGGTTCACAGCAAATAAAAACACAGTATACAATTCTAAAAACCATTTTAAAAACATTAAACTTGCTGTCAATTA
>JAEANM010009075.1:0-16583 GCA_017656035.1 Myanophis thanlyinensis
ATTCTATTCTATCATTAATTACTATATTATTATATCATTGTATATACTAGTCAGGATAATTATATATATCCTTGAGAAAACATGGCAATGCTTGAACAACAGTTAGCTGTAGCATATAAAATCTGACCAGTGCTATATTTTTACACTATTATATCCAACTTTTTCCCAGTAAAATAGAGATATGGGAGGGGGGAAAAACAAAATTAATTATTGTGGGTTTTTTAGTTTTCTACCTTACAGTACAGTAGTCCTTGACTTACAACAGTTCATTTAGTGACTGTTTAAAGTTACAATGGTATTGAAAAAAGTGACATGGCTATTTTCCATACTGATAACCATTGCAGCATCTCCATGGTCACATGATCAAAATTCCAATGCTTGGCAAGTGGTTCATATTTATAATGATTGCAATGTCCCGAAGTCATGTGACCTACTGACAAGATTCACTTAACAATTGTGTTACTAACTTAACAAATGCAGTGATTCACTTAACAACCGTGGCAAGAAAAGTTGTAAAATGGGGCAAAATTCACTTAACAAGCTGTAGTGGTGCAGTGGTTAGGGTGAAATACTGCAAGCTACTTCTGCTGACAGACAGTTGTCTGTAATTTGGCACTTCAAATCCCACCAGGCTCAAGGTTGACTCAGCCTTCCATCCTTCCAAGGTGGGTAAAATGAAGAGCCAGATTGTTGGGGGCAAAATTTATTATTTATTATTTAAAAGCTGATTCAGTAAACCACTTAGCTGCTGGAAAGCACTATAAAGTAGTATATAAATCTAAGTTCTATTGCTTTTCCTATTGTTATTACTATTAACAAATGTTTCATTTAACAACATAAATTTTGGACTCAACTGTGGTCATCACTCGAGGACTACCTGTACTTTTTTTTTTTTTTTAACTAAAAGGCTAGTATATAAATCTACAAAAAACATTGATGGAAGAAATAAATGGGGCTAGGTGGAATTCAGTCATAGGGAATGGACATTATTCCTGTTACATATTATACAATGCATGAATTCAGCCCCATGATTACTTATTGAAGGGTTAAAAGATATTTACATGCACTATAGTGGTTAATTAAGAAATTCTTTAGACAATTTGAACTCTGCCAAGATTAATTTAAATATGAATTGGCTCAGTGTACAGATTTTGTTATACTATGAATTGGCTGGCATTTTCCTTAAAAATCATAAAACTCTGATTTGAAAGACATAAATACAAATACTTTTTAGCTTGTTCATGGATGTCATTGCTATGCAAATGTGCATTTTTAGACATTTTTTCCATGTTAAAATCTCTTTTTGCTGAAATTTTGGTTGTCTGCAAATGCAACCAAGCACCGTTTGGGCAGCGCTAATTCTCTGAGCTGATTATATATTTATACAATTAAAATTTTGGTATGTATAGTTTTATTAAAGCTTCTTGTTTGAAAGAAGATAAAAACCAATAGAAACTAATAGAAAGGAAGAAAAAGAAGAAGAAAAGAAAAAAAAGTGAAAAGTGAAAGAAAGGAAACGAATGAAGTAGTTTCCAATATTCTTCACAGCAGTTATAAGTAGAAATATATATATTAGCCTCTCTGTCTAAAGTTACATATGACTCTTCTTTTTATAATCTGTTCCATCAAAGTTCATTATTTTCATTTTATGCAAAACCTCCATAAGAGACTTCCAGACATCAATAAATATAGACAATGTCTCTTTTCTGATCAAACAAGTCAGTTTATCTATTTCAGAAAAATATGTCAACTTTACTAAGCATTCCTCCTTAGTGGATAGTTTTAAATCTTATTTATGATATTACTTTTACATGTCTTTCAACCTAAAACAAAGTGCACAGAATATGAGGTACTGTTTTGCATTTGAATATAATTTCTAAACCTTAAAACATTACAATCAGCAAAATTTAAAGCAGAAAAATTGAGGGGGAAGTTATATAGTTGAAACTGTACGACACTCAAGAGGAGAAGAATATCTGAACAATCTAATTCAGATCAAAAAGGAATTCATTTAATCCAGACAATTCCAGTCAGCCTCCTGAAGGCAGCAGACTCCACTCTACTTTCCCACTAACCTAAAAGTCCTTGGCAAAAGCGCAGCATCTGACCAATATTCTGTATTCAGTTCATAGCATGTCAGAAATAAATCTATCATTTGCACCAATTGCACTTTTCCAAATATTTTTCAAGAGCAGACCCATCCACAGTGCATAAGGGATTAAATATGGATTATGCTGGGTCAATTTACTTTTTTAGAAAGGCACACAATTAGTGCAATGGTTGAAGTATTTAAAATATATATATATGGAGTTCTGTAAACTTGAGATTTATATAATACTGAAAATGGGGAAAAGATATACATTTCCCTCATGGAAATACTCTATTCTATGTCTGACCCAGAGGTTGGATTCAACCAGTTTGTTCCTATTCACTAGAATGGTTGTTAACTTTCTAAGCAGTTCAGAAAACTGCTGGTTCAGCTGGTCATTAGGGAAGAGAACTGTTTGCTAAATGTTTGAATCCCACCACTGGTCTGATCTTACACAGGGTGCAGTGGTGAAATTCAGCTGGATCACACCACATTGCCCAAACTGGTAGTAGAGATTTGAAATTGGTCACGCCCACCCGCCCCTGCCCTTATCCTTCATTATACGAGCTTTGTTTTTTTCTTACTTACCTGAATCAGCTGTTTGGAGTGTCTATGGAGCCTTGATGGTCCCCGCTGGAGCCTCTAAAAGCAGTTTAAAGAGCTGCTCTGCAGCATGTTTGGTACACATGTGCTCGCACTGAACCAGTAGCAAAACCAGTCGGATTCCACACCTGATAGGGTGGAACCTGAGTTGATATTTCAGAGTTGTTATCCAAATTATATTTTCAAAGTAGGGGAATTTTTAATGAAAATGGTCTATTCACTGTCTTCTGCTAATCTGTTACTCTATTGGATGACAGTTGAAAACTTAATCTACAAGTTTAATGCAATATTTCAGGCATGCAAATATTCAGTAAAATATTTTGGGAAACAATTTATTCTGGAAATTAGTATCAGAACAAAGTGAACTCTGATCTTCAGTTGAAAAAGTAAAACAAGGTATTGGAACTTGCAGATTTCATAATGATCACAGCAAGCATGAATTTCAGCTGCAAGAAAGAACCCCCCCCCAAAAAAAAACAAAAAACAATTTTGCTTTGGTTTTTTGTTTATCTATTCATTGATTAAGCTCCCTATAGGATCAGTATTGGATGGATTAGCTGGGAGTTTTACACATGTTCAACTGATTTTATTTGTTGTTTCAAAGTCAGTTTCTATGTGGATTCGCAAATCTGCTTCAACTAAGTGATTTAGCCAAAGTATATGTATTGAAACACCCATTCAAAGGCTTCTGCATAGCCCTTTGTGGCAGCATAAAGTACTTGTACGATCACATTGAGAAAACCTGCTTCACCTGATGGGGTCTGAACTGGCTGTGATCTTCAAATTATAGTGGATAATTCAGTGGAAAAAAATCAACCCAGTATGAGGTGCAATGAGAAAGACAAATTGTATTTATCGGATCATTAAGAAAGGAATTGAAAATAAGACTGCAAACATTGTAATGCCTATATACAAATCTACCTAGCAACAATTCTTGAAATAACTGTAAACTTCCGTTCGCTCCTCATTAAGATAAAAAAAAATCTGACTTCGAAAAGGTTGAAAAGACAACAAAGATAATCAAGGAGTTGAAACTATTCCCTGAACAAAATGGTTCTAATCTGCAAGTTTCTTTTTAACTTTAAAAGAAGAAAATGGTTGGGGGTATATAAAAGAGGCATCTAAAAGCTTGCATTGTGGATAAAGTATCAAAAAAAAAAATCTGAACAGTGAGAGACCTGCCCAGAAACAGTCAGATAAAAGACAGCATAGCCTGCAGCAGGCGGGGCAAGATGTTCAGAAGGAACTCTCCCTAGTTTCTAAGACTATAATGGAGATGGGGGCTGAAATGCACTTTCAAACCTGCAAAATTCTGTTAATGTAGCTTTATAATAAAGTAAAATTAGTTTATATGGTTTCCTGACTAGTAAGCCAAATTTCTTCAATTCATTTTTCAGTTCAGTTTTTGTAGATAGCAATTGTTGCAGTTCCTCATTTGCAAGCTGAATTACAAATAGTTGTAGCAAACTGTTGCATATCCAATTTACAGTAGATAATGTAGAATTAATGATAAGTAATCTGAAACCATTGCTATCCACAGGACCAGATGATCTATGTTCTTTTTTCTTGAAAAACCTTGCTAACGTCCTAGCCGAACCTTTGTGCAGTTTTTGAAATATCATTCCGAACTAGTTCCCTGCCTGATCTATGGTCATCAGCTATCGTTATACCAATTTTCAAAAAGGATGACCCTAGTTCAGTTGAAAATTATAGACCAATCTCTTTATGCTGTGTTACATGCAAAGTTATGGAATCAATTATAAACCAATTGATCGCTCACCACTTAGAGACAAAATTTGCTATCTGACAATCAGTTTGGTTTTAGGAAAAACTTGTTCTATAATCTACAACTTCTGCATTGTAAAAACATCTGGACTACATATCTTGACCAAGGCAAAGCTGTAGATGCCATCTACATAGATTTTTGTAAGGCATTTGACACAGTAGTGCACAAGAAACTGTTGTTGAAATTAAACTCTTATGGCATTTCCGGCCCTCTGCACAAATGGATTGCTGCATTGCTGTCTTACAGATTGCAGAAAGTCAAAATAGTGAACTTGCTGTCTAATCCTGTAGCAGTGGTGTCCTGCAAGGCAGCGTTTTAGGTCCCACACTTTTCCTGCTTTATAGCAATGATTTATGTGATCAACTAAAAAGCAATTGCATCCTTTTTGCCAATGACATAAAATTATTTAATACTACAGATAACTGTTGTTTTGCAAAGAGAGCTTGACTATGTGTCAGAATGGTCATCCAACTAATAACTTCAAATCTCGATCAACAAATGCTCTGTCTCACATATTGGCAAATGTGATTAGAACACCAAGTATAAGCTAGGTGGCATTGAACTAGCTGATAACCTTCACTTTGTCAAGGACCTAGATGTACTTATCTCTGACAATCTTTCCTCCAAAGCTCATTGTAACAGCATTGCCAAAAAAGCATTAAGAGTTGTAAATTTAATTTTGCACAGGTTCTGGAAACATTGTATTGCTAATTAGAGCTGATAAATCCTATGCTAGACCAATCTTAGAGTATTGTTCAACCATTTGGAATCCCCATCACATATCCGATATCAGTACAATTGAGCAGATCTAGAAGTACTTCATGAGAAGTCTTGCATTCTTCTGTATGCAATAGAATTCCCTACACTACTAGGCTCAAAACTCTCGATCTGAACAACCTACAACTGCGCCGCTTGTGGTCAGACCTAGGCATTGCATATAAAATTATACACAGTAATGTTCTATCTGTAAATGACTTTTTTTTGTTTTAATCATAATATCACACATGCTAACAACCGCTTTAAACTCAATATAAACTGTTCCAAATTTGCCTGTAAGAAATATGACTTCTGTAATAGAGTTGTCAAAGTCTGGAATGCTCTATCCAATTCAGTTGTATCTGCTACAAATTTTCATAGTTTCAACTGCAAATTGACTTCTGTGGATTTTACATCGTATCTAAGTGGACAGTAGAGGGGGTGTGCATAAGTGCACGAGTGTGCCTATTGTCCCTGTCATTTTAGTTTCTTATTTTCTTATACTTGTATCTGTTTTTACTGTTACTGTTTGATAAATTCTAATAAAAATAAATAATTAAATAAATAAATAAGGCTAACATCAACATTATAAGCTTGAAAGTTCAATTCTTCTCCTATCTTCTTTACAACCTTAGAAACTAGGAAGGGTCTCATCTGAGCTTCCTGTCCTGTCCATTATCTATCTGAAAGTCCTCCTGTTTCTTATATGACCATTCCTTAGGCAGCATCTTTTGGGCTAGCCTCTCAAGGTCTTTCCTATATATATTATACAATCTGAACTGGAACAAGATGGAATAGTTACTGTTCTGGAGATTGGCTTCAGGATTTGACAGATATGCCTGATTGGGTCACATTTTCTCTTAAGAATCAAATTCATGACAAGCCAGATATGTCCATTCTTGAAGGAGAAAGAGTTGATGGTAGTGAATGTCATGGTTGGATTACTGTAATCTGTTTCTTGCAGGATGGCCTTTGATGATCATCAGAAAATGAGCAACATAGGCTCACTTAGAAACACCCAGTCAAGATCATTGTAGAGAAGGGCTTCTTAATAGATCTGAGTAACTGAGTTCCAGTTGCTTTGCCAGCTTGTAATAAGTTGATTGGTAGACCTCCTACATACAGTTCATTCTGTCATATAGTCCTTAGTATCTATAACCACTAACTATAAGTTCCTCCTCTTATCTAGTGTGCCAAAGAATTGGTTTACATTTCATATGGATACAGATCTTATTTCTGTGCCTAGTTTACATCACTCTGGCAGTTTCCATAAATGAAGATATTGTGATCAGTATTCTTGTCTAAGGTGAAGCCCAGCTATAATTGGTTTGAAAATACTTTGTGCAATGACTTGTCCCAATTCTTATTCCCTTGTATTCCTTCAACTCTTTTTTGAAAATCTGTGAGAATTCAGAAATAAATCTATCCAACTTTTCTGCATTTGAATACTCTACTGGATTTCCAAAGGAGCAAACCCACTAATTTCCAGAAGGCTTTTGTGAATCTTCTTGGTTTACAATGAAAGGATCACAAAAACTTCAGGAAATGCATGTTTGTTCCCTTGCTTATAATGAAAGGTAGATTCTGCCAAATTGAGCAAAGTGCACATTTATTGACCAACTTCTACTAAGTGCAGCAATCTGTTTATTGTAATCATGAAGTTGACAGATGACTTTTCTAATTTAGGTGGATAGTGATAGAATAAATGGAAAGGATTTTTTTTGTCATTGGGAATTATACCAGAACTTTAGCCAAACTCCATTATACTCACAGATGCCAACAACTCTGACCCTGAATCTTATGAGGTCCTCATAATTTTAACTAAATATAGATTTAGTACTTCTTCCCAGCAGACGGATCCACCTTGTGCATATATCCAAAATGGAAGCCTCTATTGAAAATCTCCCATTAGTCTTAAATATGCAGACTTTCTGAGTATGTCATACTTTCTTCTGGAAAGAAGAACTCTTTAATTCCTGAATCCAGGAACCAGTCTGCTTATATTTCCCCCATAGCTTTAACCTGTCCTTCTCTTCTCTGACATTGGAATGGAACGATTTCCAGTGATGCATTGAACCATTTGAAGATACTCTGATTTCTGTTCACCCTGAAACTAAGGCACATTGCAAAAACTTTCAGAAAATATGGCTTTTAATTTTGTGGCTGGCTTTTTATTGCTTTTCCTATGCTGTGATTTAGGACAGAGGTAGTATTGAGTCTCTTCATCATTAATCCCATATGTAAGATGATAGCAAAGCAGGCCTTTAGAAGGTTTCCAAACTGTCAGAATTCAGCAAGGTGTTTGGTATAGTATGAAAATGGGCAAGGTGAGTTACACCCACCAACTATCAAAATAATTATTGCCTCAATTTTATTAGTTTCTGGGTAAAATGAAAGTCTTTCTGTTTATGAGTTCCATGAAATTGGATCAAAACTTCAATTACAAGGAATGAACACCATCTCAATTTTTTAAAAATCTCCCCAGTAGAAGTCCATGTTATGCAGTGGCATTCAGAACTGAGCTAAGATAACACATTATAATTAGCAACTGGACCCAGCAATAACTGAGTGTGAATCTAATGTTACAGATGGTGGGTGGGCATCTATTTCATTTTGTAAGTTAAATGTGGCAACTTGGTACCACACTTCAAATATTGGATGGGAACAGGATAAGAAATCAGAGCATTAAGTTGAAAGATGTGCACTGTCAAGACCAAAAATATGCAGCCATATGGATGGAAACAAAAAAATCCAAGTTAATTAAAAACAAAAATTCAAATCTTTTCCAACCTTGTGCAAGTTCTTGCCAAGATAATAAGATGATAGTCCCAAAGTTGCTTTTTTAAGAGGCAACTGAACTTTCTTTGTTTTTCCTGGAAGACATTTCAGTTCTAAAGAACTGAAGAAGCTTCTTGGATGAGAAGGAAAACATCTTCCAGGAAAAACAAAGAAAATCCAGTTGCCTCTTGAAAAAGCACCTTTGGGACAGCCATGACCTGGGTGGCTGAGAATCTCCATAGATATTAATAAGATAGTTTTCCATTCCATTTTTATAGCAATGTTCAGCACAAAAATGCACAAACATTTACATTTTAAGAAAACAAAACATTTTTGTACAAAATTTCCATTATATCCATTGTTTTTGGAGTTGAAAACATTATATTGCAAAATTCTGGGATGAGAATAGTATGTATTCCATCTGGGTCTTTATGCTGGAAGTGTAAATTAGGTTGGTTTGTTTCAATATGCAGACTAAACAAATTTATCCAATATCTTTACTGAAGCCCTGGAGTAGTTTTTCAGCTCTTTCAAAATGCATTTTTCCTCTAAAACATAAATGTAACAAGACAAGACTTTAAATTGATATGGTTGTCATGCCAAGTTTTACTCCCCCAGGTAGTCAGCCTGTCTCATGATTAGTGGTGAAAATAAGATAGGCAACTGATATTGGCAAATTCCTGAAAATGACCCTGGGGGTGTATCAGAGTCATAAGTTTGTGGACTGGTCATAAGTCACTTTTTTCAGTGCCATTGTAACTTTGAATGATCACTAAATGAATGGTTGTGTGTTGAGGACTACCTGTAGTAGATTCTTCTTTTTGCTGCACACCTCTTTTTGCAAAGTCTGTATATTTGCTTGCAGATGAAATTATTGGCTTATTCTTATATTCCTATTTGTTCTTTTTTGAGTAATCTAATATAAAGCATGACTATGCTCATGCAAAACCTATGTGTAGTTTGAAAGAAGTCAAGGTAAATCTTCTAACCAAAGCAGAACACTCCATAGTTCAAGGGTCCCCCCACCCCACTATTTTGGGATTATTGGGATGTTAGAACAATATAATTGTTGCAATATCATTTATATAGATAGTGGACACTGAGGGGAAGTTTCACCAGCATGGTGGGTTGCCTTATATGACATTGACATGACTAACCACCAAACAGTTTTATCACTCTCATTAAACTCCCTAAGCTGTATTGAGGTCTTTTAGGATGTCAAAGAGAACATCTTTCTTCTTTAGTTTTTTTTTTAAACTCTTGATTCTTTCACAGCCTGAACAGAAGCCTTAGATTCTCTGTCTTGTGCTAATGTAATGTCAAACTTCAGTCCTGGTCCTGCTGATAAGACTGGCAGTTTCACACAGCTGTCAGCACTGAAGCAGACCATTCCTGTGTACAGTCTTCAGCTTAAATCTTTTGACAATAAATAAATGGGGAAAACAAGATTTTGTTTTCTGGAACCCATCTAACCTCTGTGGCCTTCCAACTCATTCTGCTAGATCCCCTAATAAACTAGCAAAGAACATTGCCAATAGGCTAAAGTGTTTTGAGCTGTGTTAACAAGACGCCAAGCTTGACCAGGTGTCCTGCCCAGTCTGGTATTCCATTGAGGCTAATCAGATGCCCAGGAAACATCTAGTTTGTCACCTAGTTATGCTAGTTGTAAGCAAACCCAATAATCAGACACAGTAAAGTTCCATGGCTTTGGAAGGACAGGATAGCAAACATTATTCAGGGTTATGTGATGCCTATCACCTTAGAAAAAGCAAGGGAGAAAAGAGTTTATTTTACTATTTTGTTAATGCTAAAATATAATGCTTTCTGCATCAATCCATTACACCTTTTATTTTGGCTGCCTTATTTTCTCACTGAATCTGAAGAAGTCATATTTTCCACCTAACAAAATTATTCAAAGACATTTTGTGAGAGGCAGTATATCTTTTAATATATTTCATAATCTTTTAATAAAATGCATTAGTCAGAAAAGATACTGTTATACTCCTATAAACTAGCATGGTTCTGTTCCTACAACTCTTTACACTGCTATCGCTGCCTTAAAAGAAATGCAGGGAGAACATTTCAAAAATTTATAGAGGTGAAACCTTGATGGTTTCCAGTTGAAACTTGCAGAGTTAATATCCTCTGAAGGTTTTACCATCTGCTATTTTCATTGCATTAAGAATTAAACAGTTGCTGACATTTTGATGCTCTCTCATTGTAGCCTCTGGACATACCTTTATTTTTAAAATAAAGTCTTTAAGTGGCTGGAATTAAATCAGTTTACTTTTGAATCTTAAATTGCAAACTCCAGTCAGATCAGACCCACAAATCAAATCACAAACCCTGAATTTGATTAAAATTCTAGCAGAAGCAATTGACATATACATACACCCCATTTGAAAACTGAAGATCTCAAACCTCCTTTCCCAGAAACTCATGGTATCTTCATATTATATCCTACTTTGGAGTACTAGCTTGGTATTTTCTGCTGCCAATAGCTGTCTTCTGGGGCAACTCACTCACATACTACCTCTAACCCTGTTTTTAAAAGAGAAAGAGGGTTCTCACAATCTGTTGAGTCTTTCAGGTAAATAAAAGGTAAATAATGTTCACAGTATAAACCATGTTGTGTGTAGTTGAATGGCTAAAGGTTTCAATCCTCCCCTCCCACACACAGAAATCAATCAATTTCACAGGAGTTAAATAAAATTAAAATTTTATTTTAATAAAGTACAAATATTCAGCATTGGAAATGATGGCTACTTCTTGATTTAAAAGTAAAATAAAATGTTCTGGGCAGATCAGAAGATATGATGGCCTGTTGCCTGTTGCAAACTAGAATTTTTCTTGAGGATTGTCAATATAATTTTGACTGAGATTCCATAGTAATAAACAGATTCTAGGAAAATGCCAAATAAAATTTTATATATTAATGTACAGTCTGAAATATTAATAAAAGTATAATTAAAATCATTAAAAATGGCACAGAGAAATAAAAACATTCAAATATGACATTTTAATACAAACTCTAAAAACAAATTAGCATAACCTAGTACAACCCCTAGCTATATTTACCTACTTCTGTATTTTTTAAGAAGTGAAGACTAAATTTATGTCGATTTTCTTTTCCTTGAAATTGATGGGGAAGTTTTCACCATGTGCTTTCCCCAGTCTCAGTTAACTCCTTTCCAAGGTTTATTTATTCTATTTATATCCTGCTGGAATCCAGACAGATTCTCAAGATTTAAAACATGTATCACTATCTGCTGAAGAGGGAGAAGTTGGGATAATATGACAGAGTTGTATGAGATAGAGAGCATCTCTTCTTCCTAGATGTGGACTGAGTTTCTGGCCAGCAAAGAACAACATTCACAACACAAATCTAGCCTAATTTGTGAAGTTAAAAGCTCACTTAATTTAGCAGAGAGAAAGACTGTATGAAAACTCATATACATGCTATTCCTCAATGTGTCATGGGGTTCTTTATTTTGAAAGTGGCAGAAAAGGAATAGAGATTTCTATGGATCAGTGCCCAAATATTGTTTAACCTCATACACATCTATTAACCCCAGGTTTAAAAAAAAAGCATTTTGCTTTCAGTCATAGAAACATTGGGAGGAAATAATTATAGTATATTTGACACATATGTGCAATAAAACCCATAATGCTTTCTCTCTGTCTCTCTTTGGTTATTTTGTAAATTAGGAGCTATGTCAAAAAGTAATTTCAGAATAATGCTAATACTCAAAGGAATGCATGGTTACTGAGAAAGAAAGGAAGCCACAAACAATTACTAAAGATCATAATAAAAAAAAATTCTTTTCTTTTGGTACATATTTATTTTTTAACAGACGTGTAGAATATTTTCCCTTATATATGTTTCTCCAGTTCTACAAAGTTAATGGAAAACAGTCCTATTTCCAGGCTTAGTAATTATAAAGGGATAGTTCAATATAAAGAGCTGTTGTCTACTGCAAACATGTTAGATAATGAAGAAACATTGAATGATGTTGAAATTTGTATTTCTTGTTGGGATGTCTCATCTGTGTATCTTTCCTTGAAAACCATGTAAAAATCCTCTAAATTTCTCTGGAAAATCCTCCAGCTTTTAAAAATAAAAGCAAAAAGCCACTTTAGAAAAATGAAACAGCGATAGTCGTTCTGTAATCAGATCTCCATTTGTTAGTAAACCACATTAAGTAGAAGGAGAAGTAACTGTAAGTAGGTAGCAGGGTAAGTTGGCAGTCCACAATAAGAGGCACCTTGCTAGACCTTACCATGATATAATCCAGGTGACACAGTGCAGTCTTAACATGGGAAAAATGCTTGTGCTCAGTTCACAGTATGGTATGCTGGACTAACAACTGCTGACAAGAAGGCACTACAGAGGGTAATGAGCACAGCACAAAAAAATCATGGGCTGTCCCATAACCCCACTGGAGGAAATAGCCTGGTCCCGCTGTCTCAACAGAGTGAGAAAAATCCTCAGGGATGACTCTCACCCAGACAGCACTTCTTCATACTTGTACCATCAGGAAAGCGATACAGAAGCATAGCCAGCTGGATAAATACTGTAGGCTGAAAAATAGCTTCTATCCATGGGTCGTCAGTCTTCTAAATGCCACATAACACCACGACTAGACTTAATACAACAGACTCACAGTGCCAGTGCTATGTGCAATATGTACATACCAGTGGAATAATGTGTATGTGTGTGTGTGTGTTTGTAAATGTATGTGGAAATGTGCCTAACCTGGGTATTTCCTGGGGTTAGGGATTTGTTTATAAGTCTGGAGATGTATTCTGTACATCTGTATTCTGTATTTGGTGTTTCTCTGCTTTGCGTGATTGTACCAATGGAGGCTTATTCAACTTCTCTGCACACATGTTGTGCATTGACAATAAAGAATTGAATTGAATACATGATAAGGGACTCCAGGTTAAAGGATAGTGCTGTTTATCATCAAGAGTTTGCAATGATGACTACTACTGCACTTAGTGCTACTTTATCCTTCCATGGGGAAATGCCCTTTCAGCCAGCAAATGCTGCTTTGCAAACATCAAGATGTGACTGTTATGCCCTTTGAGGAGATAGTTATGCTCCCATTAGCGGCAAGGTTTCCTTTTCCCACCTCCCAGCTCTTGGGTTTGGATGGTTATTTGGAAGGGGCACAAATGTTTCCTACGGAAGCATTACAGATCCCAAGGCTTGGCTTAGAAAGGTAAACTAGAGCAGGGGTCTCCAACCTTGGCAACTTTAAGACTTGTGGACTTCAACTCCCAGAATTCCTCAGCCAGCAAAGCCTTAAAGTTGCCAAGATTGGAGACCCCTAAACTAGAGGATTAGTACCTCCTGAATTAGAAACACCAAAGAGTTCAATGCACTTGTTTAGAATGTTCAGATATGCTTTACAGACAGTCTTTGACTTACAAACACAACCAAACCCAAAGTTCAGTCAGTTGCTAAATGAGTTGCACCCCATTGTATGGCCTTTCTTGTCAAATTGTTAAGCAATTTATTGCAGTTGTGAAAGGAAGCCTGTGGTTGTTAAGCAAAGCTGGCTTCCCCCATTGACTTTGCTTGTAAGAAGCCAGTTGGGAAGGTTACAAATGATGATCACATGACCCCAACACTGCAAGCATCATACATACATGCCAGTCGCCAAATTGACGAATTTTGATCACATGGCCATGGAATCATCTTAAGTGTGAAAACAGGTAATAAGTCACTTTTTTAGTGCTGTTATTACTTCAAATAGTCACTAAACAAATGATTGTAAATTAAGTTCTACGTGTATAATGTTACATTTTCAATCCTAACAATCAACTTTTTATTGCAGAACTTTCCAGCTTACTGCCTCTGACAGCTTCACTCTCAGAATGAAGAAACATTCATAGATACATGAACAGAAATAGCAGTGGCAGGATATAGCAATTTATTTTACTTTTTTTTATGTGAAAAGAAGGAAGGAATATTTACTTAGACATTGACTTGGTGGAATCTGAGAACACAGGAATAGTTTCTTGATTGATTAGCTTGATAGGATGGAAATTGCTGACTGGCTGAAAGTTTCTATGCTCAATTGTCTAGAAAAGAAAAACAGAATTTTGCTGAGAAATCTGTGCTTTTGCAAGTGGAAAATAACAAACTAAGAGAGATCTGTTATTTGCAGTGACCAATTTTTTGATATAAGCATTTTTAGTAAGACAATCTTTGTTTTCTTTGAATTTTAGAAAACCATATTTCCCCTTTTCAGTCAAAGGCTGTTTTCTTTGAAGTGGTTAAAAAATTAATTAGCCTTTTCAGAAACTAAACAATAGGAGTGTATTCTGTAGTCACTGAATATACTTTCAAGTGTTAAGGAACAAATGTGGGTAAGAAACAAAGGGATGCATCTCATAAATTTTCCATGTTGAACTTTATCTAGGATCAGTTTCTTCTTTTGTTGATTTGTTGTTTCATGATGCATCTTGATGCACAAATGATGCACAAATAGCAAATGTATATAATTCTATATAAAGACTTGATCTTCCCTGTAATGCACACATTCCACTTTCCATGAAATACTTGTAGTTTCTATTGGAAGGGTAAAAAAGCTACTTTTTTCCTCTCAAATTTGGGGATTAGATTCTTTGCAGCTTTGTGTCACTTGGATGCTTGGATTCCATATGTTAGCAGTCAAATAATCTCCAATTCTTGTAATAACAACCTCCTTATTATAACCATGTTCTAGAAAAAGCAGTTGTTAACACTGTAAAAGAAAGCAGTTTTTTTCTCTTTTTTAGCATGTTAATAATTATTAAAAACCGATCAACTGAGTTGCAAATGTATGCAAAATCAGGCTTGGAGAAAAAGGTGTTTTTCTATTTGTTACTGACATAAATGTTATTGAACTACCCTATTATTTAAATTAATAATGTAAATGTTTGCCTAATGAACTGAACTTGATTAAATTAAAGCATTCCCCATTAATTCTGACACATTGTCAAATGGTGAGGCATGGTCTTCAAATCCTGGAAAAATAATATTTAAGTACCACAATATTGCTTAAATAGCTGCTGACTATATATTTCTCAAAAATATTTTAAAACAAAACAAAGCTTTTGTTCACACAGTTAAACAATGAGCCAGGGAAAAAGGAAGGAATGGGGTTTTTTTAAATCATTGCATAATTGTAAATTGGTGCCAGAACACTGAGGTAATTCTGTTGTATTAGTCTTGGTTATCATAAAACTATGTAATAATTTCCCACAAGAGAGAATATTGGTCTGTTTGACAAAACTGCTAACATACCAATTTGTGGTCATGATTATTCTCATTAATTGAACATTTTGGTTTAATATCACAAGCTACACTGGTTAATGGGGTAAAGAAGGAAAGTAAGACCTATTTTAGGTTAAAGCACTTGGCCATTAAAGTTGAATATGGAGGTCAAGTGCTATATTTAACAGAATGTCTTAAATATCATTGTTATTAATTCCTGTTGCAATAATTCTGTTTATTACCATTAAAAATCAAAGCAAGGTTTTTCAGAGTGTGGTTAAAAAAATAATAAAGATGGCTGTCAAAACAGTGTAGCTGAAACTTCACCTGCTTTTTGTGTATGTGCAACGCAGGCACAGTTTCAACTGCATGTTTGTGGTTATCTTGTTGATTGTTTTGATCACTATTTGAAAATACTCCTGTCCAGATGCCAGTTTTGAAAAACTGAGGATACATTCAAGTCTTTGGTTGTATTATGTTTCACATCAGGGCTGGATAATAAATCATAGCTGTCTTATCAAACCCCTGCAGGTTGACCTTGCTTAATGACTGGCCTGTTGAGCAATCATTCTATGTTATGATGGTGCTGAAAAAAAATAACTTTATGGCCCCCACTTTGCATTTACAACTATCATAGCATCAACATTTTGGTGCTTCACAAGCAGTGGAGGTAGTAAATAGCCCAATATCATGTGAGCATTTCACAGCATTCATAAGCAGTCAGTGGAGATGCTGGCAATAAAATCTCAAGTTGCAGTCCCATGATATCTCATTCAACAACCTATGGTAACTTGCTTAGTGACTGAATGGAAAGTGATACCGTAAATCTGTCTGGTCATGTGTTGTTTTGTTTAGCGACCATGTCACATAGTGATGGAGTTCCTGGGTCCCAATTATAGTTACTAAGCTAAGATTCTCTGAATCCAGTAATAGGTTTAACTAGGCAGAAGATTTTTGGGCTGGACTTAGCTAAATTAGACTCTTCACTGCAGACAAGAAGGAAGTCTTACACCACAGATGATCTGACCTTTGCAGTGCACAGATAACAAAGGATTGATATAGATCTGTTCTTCCAAAGTACAAAAGCTTCTAGGAGATCATATTTTAGTTCTAATGGGATTGCAGCTCAGCCACATTACAAAAGCAATCTGCAAGGTCTCTCCTAACTGAAAGAAAAAAAGGAGGAAGGAAGGAAGGAAGGAAAGAAGGAAGGTGGAAGGAAGGAAGGACTGAAAATAAGTACACAGTGTGCTTTTTCCAGAAAATGTGAATAGGCAAAGTGGTAGTTCAATATGATGTGCTTG
>JAEANM010009076.1:0-16581 GCA_017656035.1 Myanophis thanlyinensis
TTCTCCGCGAGCCAGATGAAATGCTCAAAAGAGCCATACCTGGCTCGTGAGCCATAGGTTCCCGACCCCTGCTCTAGTTAAATACTGATATATTACAGCTATATTAGTTTCCCATCCATTGCAAAACAGGGCTGCAAAATTTTAAACTACTAATTCTGTTTGCAGATTATTAACCAATCATCTTAGATACTATATTAATGACAAAATAGCTAACAAGTAGAACAATAATTAAAATGTAAGATTATAATTTCAGAACCTCCTGTTTATAAACTGTTATTGTAATCAAGTCTTAGAAAGTTTCCCACGGTTTCTTAACTATCCCAAATCATCCTAACAGCTAACACTGATTTTTATTTAAATGGTTTTTTTTAATAAAATAAGAAATAGTAAAGAAGAATAAAAATATGAACTGCAAACAATATAACTTTGGCACACTTTGATAACGTATTTATACAATATGACTGTGTTGCTGCATTATACAATATGCATGTATCTCTCGCAATATGTTTTGTGCCTGTCATTATAATGCACATATTTGCACTTGACTAAACACAGAGTTAAAACAAATTCAGTGTAGATATATTGTTACTTATATTTCACAGGGGGGGAAAGGCAAAGCTTATCACAAAACTCATTAATTTGGAATGTAACTTGCACTAACAGTTTGCTCCTGGAATTTAAAGGGCAGCCAGGAGATGGCATGTGACCTTTAATAGGAAAGATTTATATAAGAAGGGAGTTGAGAGGAAATGAGATTCAAAAACTAGATTTTTTTTTCTCCAGGATTTTAATATTTAGTGTATACTATTTAACTAGAAAGGTCTCCCACTAAATGGTATTTGTGGCTGATTCTTCATTTCAATTTGTGTGTTATAGATAAAATATTCCAGATTTGTAATACAGTCCTTAAATTGATATTGTGTATGACCAACACTAATATTGGACTGCAATTCAACTATTATATTATGTAAAGAAAACATTTAAATGTACCTTATTATAAGATCTTTAATAACTTGCATATGATTTGTAAAAAATTTTTGTTGAGTTATATGTTACATGTTTTAAGATATAAAAAATGCATGTTAATTGTAAACAGCGCATTGTAAATGGACATTAATTGTATGCACCTTAATATTGTATTTTGCTTGACATCTGTTTTTGTTTGATGTTCATATTTTTATAACGGATCTAATTATCCATTATTCATAAATGGAAAGTATCTTTATCCTTTTGTAAAATGTGTATTTAAACTGGGATAGAAGCTTAACACATGAAATATCAAACCTATATAACACATGAACTATATAATATAATATGCTAGAAAATTTAGAAGAGTTTGGAAAGTTAAATAGTTCAAACAATTCCAGAAGAAATAAGAGTAGGGCAACAACATTTATTTGTTTTTTTTTTAAATGGAACCTTTTTCCCCCCAGAGGAGGGCATCTTTTAATAATCAAAAGAAACATAGGAGGGCAAAATGACCATAATATGTTCTAAATATTGAATTTGAAAATTGTTTTAAATTGTCTTAAACCTTAAAAGATAATCTGTCTTCTTAAAAGCTGAGAGGGATTCTGAATGGGGAAGAATAAGCTTCAACTTGACAAGATCAAATGGCTTTGGATTTGGGGCCTTCCAGTTCTAGGACTATGCTAAGACAAAGAGTTGAAAAAGTAGTTTAAAACGAGCAGGTTAAAATATTGTGGGATTTCCAAATACAAATTGATAGAGTCTTGGTCCATAACATACCAGTTTTAATTATGGTTGAAAAGAATAAAGTGTGGATAATGGATGTGGCAATATCAAGTGATTATAGCATAGAAGACAAAGAATTGCAGAAGATACAAAGTATAAAGAACTGAAATTGAAATTGAAAGATTATGGCATAAGTCATCTGTGGTGGTTCTAGTGGTTATGAGCAATTTTAGATTTCATTGAGGGAGCATTCTAACCTAGTAAAACACAACTAAACACAAGTTTGACAATGAGTTACCCATTGAAATATACCTTATAGTGTATACTATATGGAATATTGTCATTAAACATTATCAGTCTCTGTTAACCTTAAAAATTGTCTTCTATGCTTTTTAAAGATCTTTCTAATAGAAAAGTTTACTGCTAATAATTTCCGTGTTGCCATTTTTAAGATTGAAATCATATTTGTCTTTTCATATTTAGTATGATAGAAGTTCTATAATCTAAGACTTGAAAAAAGAAGACATTAATGCATAGTTGAAAGAATGCATAGAAATCAGTTTAAGTTTGTTAAAGTCAACGACCTAATAAATTTATTATGGCCAGGAATGTTATGGCAGTCAGATCTTCCTAGGTCTGAGTAGGAATAATCAAGGTCATCACAAATTTATATCTAAACATTAGAAGAATTCACTGTGTACATTACCCTCAAGGTTGTTTGTTTGCTTTTTAATTTGTATAGTCTGCATTTTTAAAGGAAATGTAGATGCTAGATCTGATAGAAGGACCCCAGTCATCCCAACAACGGACTGTTCGCTATGATACGGTCAGGAAAGCGCTACCACTCCCTGAAAGCCAACACAGAGAGACTAAGGAGAAGCTTCTTCCCACAGGCAATACGGACCCTAAACCATAAATCATAACAACACTCAGGACTAAACAGGACCAAACAGTAATCCCCATAAACTACCTCATTTCCTAACTTATTCTCCTATCCTGTCTAGACTAGTCTCTTGCTCTACTATCTATAATCGCAGGCGGTTGCATATGCATTTCACTGCATATCATACCATGTATGACTGTATATGTGACAAATAAAATTTGATTTGATTTGATTTGATTTGATAAAATCATTTTAATTTTTGAAGCATTTTTGGCTACATTGAAATTCAATGAGCCCACTATTATGAATGGTAATATTAATGCAGATTTAGAAATAGTTGTACATGGGATGGTTCAAATCATAGAATCATAGAGTGGAAGAGGCTAGCTAGGCCATTAAATCCAACTTTCTGGTAAAGGCAGGAATTCAGATTAAAGCAACCACTCAGATGGCTATTTGAATGCATCCATGAAGAAGAGCCTACCATCCTTCTGGATAAGTAATTCTACAGTTGAACAGTTTTTCCCCCAACATGCAATTGGAATTCTGCTTTTTGTAACTTAAGTGCATTGTTCAATGTCTTACACTCTGAAATGTGAGGAAACCATTGATCTTTTATATGAGCATCTTTGAAGTATTTGGAGAGTGCTGTCATGACCTTACTGAATAATCTTTTCTTAGGGTTAACCATCCCAACAAGCTCATTCAATCTCTCATCCTAGGTTTTACTTTCTAATCCCCTGATCATCTTTGTTATCCTTCTTTTAAAGTGTTCTTCTTAAAATATGATTTGCAAACTTGGTTATAGTAATCAAAGTAGTATCAGAAGAAAGTAGAATAGAGTGAAAATATTAATTTCTGTGATTTGGAAATTACAGATATGGATGAAGTTTAAAATTACATTTATAGTACTTTCTTTGCAGGTATATTACATTACTGTCTCATATTCAGTCAAGATCTATCTCACAACTACTTTTACATGTAGTCAGATGTACATCTGACATCCTCTATCAGTGCACTTACTCTTGGGCGTCAGCAAGGATTATTGTAGTTTCTACACTGCATTATGCTGTTTGATTCTCTTGCTTGTTGGCTGTAGGAAACTACAAGCCTTAAATCTCAAAATAAAGGCACAGAAAAATAACTTTATTACCCATAATTAAAAAGTGCATCCAAATAATATACAGGTGGAACTTTTAGTTTTGTTCTGTAACACTGAATGTTGCAAACAATATGCCATAATGATCATTTCTTATTCCTTGAGTATCTTTAGTTGATTGTACATTTAAAGTTGCATCTTGATATATTCACCCCTCTAGGAATTATGTAAATACAGTAACATCTTCTACATTAAATCATACAGTAACTGAATCATAACAGTTGAGAGTTAATCAGATGAAATTAGTGTGTAGCATGCAGCCCTCCCGAGCTCCGTTTAAGTTGATAGCTGGCAGGTCCTTTGCTGTTTCCAAGGCAGCCCTGAGGGACAGATCTAAGCATCCCACAGGCTGGATTCAGGCCCCGGGCCTTCAGTTTGACACCCCTGTATTATATTGGAATAAAATATTTCCTCTCTGCTTTTCTCCAGTTACTTAGAGTGATGATAATCATATGGAAAGGTGGTTTGTTACAATACTGGAATCATAGGAATTTTAGCTAATTTTTAAAAGCAAGGTTACATTATAGCGTTTGTTAATTTTCATTTTGTTTATATCTAAGACAGTCTACATTGGATGCTATATGTATCTTAATACTGCATTCACAATGTTGTGAAATAGAATTGTTATAAGCAAGATGGCTTGTCTTGAATAGAGTATATTATTTGAATTATTGTTAAATTCTACAAACTTCAGCAACAAATAGTGAATTGAAAATATATTAAGAATTTTAAATACTAAATGCTGTCAGTTCAAAAAAGCATTTAGTATTTAGAGTTCTTAATATAACATGGCACTTTGCAGTTTATTTCTTTGACAACTTTTTTTAATGAGAAAAATAAAATTCTAGAACTTCATTTTGATTTTTGATATCTGTCTTTTCCTTTTCTTTGTAGGCTCAGCAGATGGTTTGGGGAAAATAATACAGAGATTTCCTGTAAAGGATTTGGATGATACTCCTTTTCCACAGGGAATAGAGTTGGTAAGTTGATCTATAGCATGCGTTTATAAACTTTTAATTCTGGGTTTGTACATCACACTTTGCCATAAGGTTAGCTTAGCTTCAACTGTAAATTTATATTGTAAAC
The DNA here is from genome assembly GCA_017656035.1 of Myanophis thanlyinensis. Lineage (NCBI taxonomy): Eukaryota > Metazoa > Chordata > Lepidosauria > Squamata > Homalopsidae > Myanophis > Myanophis thanlyinensis. The sequence goes on from JAEANM010009076.1 coordinate 4,824, forward strand.
AAATCATTGCTTTGAGTATTAGAACTTAGTATGACATATGAATGTGAGATTCTGGGCTTCATTTTCTGGTGTTCATTTTTGAAAGGAAGAATTCATAATATCACAAATTTGCCAGATTTCAAGAAAAGAGAGAGTGGAGGCACAGAAAAAATGTTGATGTTAATATTTTTTTCTGAATTAGAACTGTACAAGTAATAAACTTTCTATGAATTAAGAACTGCTGGGCTTCTATTTTAATAATGGAAACATTTTTATTGGAGTACACAAATTGATGTATGGAGAAAAGTCTGGACTATGATGATTTTGATTTAAGTGCATCCAAAAATGTCATATTTCATAAACTAGTTTTAAATCAGTGAGCTAAAGGCAATTCATCTCAATTTTCACCAAAAATTCTTAAGACTTTATTACTTAGAAAACTGTCAGTATATAATTCCCACCAGGCATGTATAGATTATACATTATCTGCACTGTAAATATCAAGGCATAGTCAATCCAACTTAATCAACAATTTCAATTTGACAAGAGTACCATCTGTGTAGAAGCCAATTCCATGATAGAACTCCATACAATAGCTTCAATTTTAATAATATTCTCCCTGGATAATTACTTTGAAATATGTATCTATATACAATATTTAAAACCCCATTTAGGGATCCTATTTGCAGACATTGTGCATATTTAGATTGGCATCCAGGATAAGCATATTTTAGTGTTACAGCGGCCATATGGCATAGAGGCTTTCTGGCACTCATACATACAGTAAGGCGAAGTGTAAACATAATTCTTTGGTTCTGAGCCATAAAAGGAAATGCTTATCACTATACATTTGCACATGCAAGACTAACTGTGAGCTTCCTGTTCTTATAAACAAGACCATGATATTCTGACATAAATTGTGGACAGATATGCATAATAACCCATTATTTTGGTGTTTTAATACTTCCATACATATTGTGGGAACATTTTTTTTCTGTTTCTTGTAAAAGTCACATTGTCAGGAAAGTATTTTTAGAGATGTGATTCAAAAATTTAGCATAATAAATTCTTGGCTAAGATGCATTTGTATTATGGGATAATAATGCAATAAAAGCAATCAGTTATGAAGTTTTACTAGATGCATACAAAAAGGCTTCTCTTTAAATTATAGTTTATTTATATCAGTAAATAGGAACTTCAGAGAAAGTTGTTGGCCTTTTGAAAGCTAATGACTTCACAGAATCTCTTAATGCTAGGAATGTTAAGGCATATATAGAAGGTTTTTTTTTTACATTTTTGATTTAGGTACATTTACATTATTTTTACACTGTGGCATTCCATGTAGTTTGTTGAAAGCTGATAATAGTTCAATTCATAGTAAAAACAATTTTATAAACAATGTAAACTCATTGTTGTGTCATATATATTGTTTACAAAGTTGATGATTATTAAATATCTATAAAACTTTCCATAGGTTTTGGTAAAAGTGATAAACAGTACTTCTATTACTTCTCTTAAAACTGCTGCTTAGATTAGAGTTTCCTGTCTGATATGCTTTTTTCTTTCTTCTATCATAGGAACTCAAAAGTATTGTACATGGGTTTTATGTGTGTCGCCATTCTTATCTTTTTCAGATCTAGGCTCCCTTTGCTTCAATAGGTTGCAATCATGTAGCACTGAGCCATAATCAAGAAATTCTTTTTAATGAGAAGTGAGGGAATAATGACAATCATATCTTTGTTTTTAGAAATAATATAATATAGCATTCTCTTTGTTCACAACTATTTGTAAAGACACAGATACATCATTTCCTCCTTAATTATAAATGACATTGCATTTATTGCCAAATGGATGATGGGAAACTTTATCCTAGCTTCATCCCCTCTGATCAGTTTTTTTTAAAGCCAATTTATTTCTTAGTCTGTGGAATGTCTACTAGTCACTATAGTCTGGTTTTATAATATTGTCTGTTAATTTTCATACAACTGAAAATTTAAAATTCAAAAAAATATAAATTTACCTTAAATAAATTTGAATAGGCACTTGGTTTAAAACAAAAATTCCAAAAAGTTGCATAATTTTGCATTATCAAAATATGTGTACTAAGGAAACTTTGTGTTACATTTCCAGTGATTCTGAGAAAGTTGAATTCCCTGAGGTAAAAATGTATTTAGAGTTCTCAGTGCCCTAAAACTGAATTTTAGTTGCATCATTTTTAACCTCAAATCATGTTTCTTAATTTTCTCTAGTAGAATTCCATTCATTTCTAGAAATATAAATCTCTAAACTAAACTTCATTATTTTCTAAGGTTCAGAACAGGAAGCATACCCATATATACCTGTGATGTCGAATCTATGGCACACGTGTCCTAGTTGGCATGCAGAGCCATCTGTGCCTGCACTCCAGCCGTCGCCCAACTAACAGACTGCGCATGTACACTCATTTGCAACTCCTGTGCAAGTGTGCACGTTGCGACTCCCATGTGACTGCACATGTGCATGAGATTCCCATGTGCCTATGCATGTTCACATGTCTGCAGCATATGCATGTGCAAAAGATATGCGTGTGAAACATGCATGACAAAATACACATGTGTGAATTGTACCTGCATGAAAGACACGCACACACGTGAGTTGCGTACCCATGGAAGCTGCATACATGCGTGGAAGGTGCGAGTGCTCACATTTGGTACTTGGTTACTAAAAAGTTTTCCACCACAGATATATACAATAGTTTTTTCAAAATCAAGTGGATATTTGAATTGCCCACTAAAACACTTGGTTTAGTGAAATGTATTTCACTTCAAAAGCATTAGTTATTAGCATACCTGGCAATCAGGTTTGTACAATTTTTAAAAATATTTTTTAAATATTTTCTTTATTATTTTTATAAATAGTCGAAGTGGTGGACATATCTAATACTACTTTCTCATCCTAGTCTCTCCACAGCAGCCATGTGAGGTAACTGGGCTGAGAGAGAGTGACTGGCCCAAAGTCAGCCAGCTTTCATGCCATTCTAAAGAGCTGCCTTTGATTCTGGTCTAAAGAATTATGGTACACTAGTCTTGAATTACTTGAAGTAAATTTAGGACACCAGAATATTGGGAAGGCAATATTAGTTTCTGAAAAGATATGCAAAGCACATATTTCTGCTATACTTTTAAAAGGAGGTGTAGGTCGTTCTATTCTGTTGAGCTATTTTGTAATTTTTGTTCATTGTTTCATTGAAATGAATTCAAATATTTCTGTTTTAACCTATCAAGAAAAAGTGGTTCAACAATTTTAATTATAGTTGAATATATAAGACCTTAATCAAAATAGTTTGAAAATAAAATTTTATGATGTCACATTATAGGGCAAAGTTATCTTTAAAAGTCATGATTCCCTTTGTTCCAAATCAGTTTCAACAAGTATTTGTCACTGTCATTTCTGAAACTTATCCCATAATACCAAATGCAACTAAACTTAGAGTTCATTTTGAAAAACTTATTTTTCTAGGTCTAATGTGCCATTTTTTTTGTTAAAGTAAATCTTAATGTTCTATACTAAAACAAAATATTCTTGAACAAAATGTTTTCATTTCAAATGAGATGATAAGCCAAGTAATTTAAAAAACAAACTTCCAAAGTAAACAGTGTAATTTAAAGGTCATTAAATATTGAAATAAAATAAATAAAAATAGGTACTTGGCAGGAGGGGTGATAGATGGGAAGAAGCTATACATTCCCATTAAAGATTTCAATTTTTGTCACTCCATTAAAATTAATCACTATTTAAAATGTGAGAATTATGTTTATTTCTCCCACTCTGTTGAATATGAGCTCTTAACTTTCTTTTTATCTTCTTCATGTAATCCACCTTGTAATGTTTTTATGATATCCCAGCTCTTGTTTAAATAAATTAATCGTGCTTATAATTGTAGTTCTTATGACATCTTTTCAAACTAGATATTTTTCTACATTTCTAATGCTGTAGACCATTATATGCCTCTTCTCTGAAAATGACTATCATTTGAACATAAATTAGTAATTGAAGCTTTTATTTTTAAGAGTGTCTCAATTTAATTTTAAGTAGACTTTAAATTTCCATTGTAAATTTTGCAGAAGCCACTACTTATACCCTTAGTTTAAAGAGCTACATTTTAAATAAATTGAACTGAATTCATTAATACTTGTGTTAAAATCAAAGTAACAAAAAATTCCGCTGATACATCAAAAAGATGGGGATATGCACTGTTGTAATCAAATGTCATTTCCATTTGTTAGTTGGTTCTTTTTTCTAGATGGGATTAAAACTATGTGCAAGTAATATATAAGACAAAAATATGCTTACATTTATTACTATGTTCTATGAAAATACATATACTAGGTTTAAACTTTGCTACTCTGCATGTGCATTCATGTGGTGCATAATGAATCACTAAGTCTCTTCTCTAATTATGTGTTCGTGGTTTTCAAATCAAGTGTATACAAGTACAAGAATGCATGTAGCGCATAGCAAGTCAGTTACGCTGCTAAATGCATGTTGGTGACTTCTCCATTAAAAGCTCCTCCCCTCTTTTTAAACTAAAATTTCAGTGTTTGAGAAAAGCTTATTTTTTATTGTATTAATTTTTATTCATAAAATAAATTATAATCCCAGTCATGCATACTTTAAGTAGTTCATACTATAAATTATACTTGAGTTATTTGTAAAAGATCTACTGGTTTTCGTTCTAAAAATATTTATATCTTCTTAATAGCTAATCTGAAGATAATTCTAAGATTCAGAATAATTATTATAAAAATTATTGTGGTACAGACTAGAAGCATTTCTTCAATTCTCTTCCACTAATATCCTTCCCCACTTGATTTTATAGTATTAACCACAATATAGTATTACCTCTTCACTCCTCCCCTTGCTGTTTCTCTTTTTCTATATATATTTATCTATATACCTATGTATACACACACATACACCCCAAATAATTTGGTGAGGGTTAACTGTGGTTAAAAAAAAATCATTTTTTTGTGATTTTTAGGGTTTTATTGATATTCAGGTGATCAAAACAGATGAAACATATAGTTTTGGGCTATTCTAAATCAAATATTCTTTAGACTGAAATTAAATTTTAATTTTGTTACCTCCTAATTTGTCTAAAATTTGATTATATTTTCCCAAACATCCTGTATTCTTAAATTAGAGTGGGAAGAGGATGAAGAAATAGTTTTGTGACTGACAGTTCTAGTTCTTATTCACAGTGAATGTTTTTATCAGGGCTCTCCAATCATAATACTTTGAGTGTGAGAATGTTGAAATAACGTTGCATAGTTCAGCACTTTCTGTTGTTTTTCTGTTCCTGGAGCAAAGAAAGTAAAATGTTTTTGTGATGCTGGTGGGACTGAAGACAGTGTGGCATTAATCTGTGCTGAGAACATGCTGTATTTTTAAAGTCTTCTGCCTCTCTTCCTCCTGTCATCCATCCAAACCCCATTGCACTTTTCAACCACTTTTACCTCTTTTTCCATGTTATTTTTACTGCTTCTAACATTTTTATACAAAGTACCAAACAGTCCTTGTCAAATGCCAAAGCAGTTACCTTCTTTAAAATCAGTTCCTATACATCAGTTCTACTAAATACCGGTAGATCATTCATTCCTAATTGCAGCTGCATGTAATTATGTATGTAAGTAAGCCTCCAACTTAACTGTTCTTGATAGGAAAATTAGACGGTAATGTAATTTCCTTCTCCTATGGCGGTACATCTAATTGGACTAAGAAGAAACACCTTCTCTGTGGTGGCTCCCTCCTGTGGAATATCACATCCCCGCAGAAAAGATTGGCCCCTACTTGAACACTCTTTTTAAAGGCCCTGAAGATCTGATTTTGCCAACAGGTTTGGGGAACCCAAGAGGGGGAGGGTGGAAGAGCCCATCAAGTTATTGATTGACGGATCACTGCCACTAGGGAGCTGGGGAATTCTCATGTTTTATTATTTTATATTGGGCTTTTACTTTTGTAAGCTGCTTGGAGTTGGGTAGCCATATTAATTTTGGGTTTTAAAGTTTTATAATTAATTTTAATGGGATTTTAAATTGTAAATTTTTAGACTTTCAGCTTATTTAATGGTTTTATATTGGGTTTTAAATTTATTCTCTTGTATTTTTATCTGCTGTAAACCGCCCCGATTCCCTAGGGAGAGGGGGCGGTATATAAATTTAATAAATAAATAAATAAATATAAATTTGCTTAAATAAATGGGTCAAATAATATTAAAACAAGTTTTATGGATGATAAATGTTGATTTGTTCATTTCTTGAAAGATGCTCAAGTAGCTAGAAAGTTTATGTTTAGACAAGCTTTTCCTTTTCTTCAGTCTTTTCATCTGTTCTCTTACCAAGTAAAAACCACTGGATATTGTGCATAGTGATAATAACAATTTATTATGCATAGTAATAATAAAAAGACCAGACATATTTCAGTTCATACAGCAAGATAATCTTAGAAGTTACAGAGTTATCAGAGGAAAAAGAGGCATCTTGCTTCAAAATATTAAGTCAACTGGCCTTAACTGGCAGTGTTTTAGATTTTTTTCCCTTGCAAATGTCAGATTGATCTAGTTTTTAGTAATATGTCTTGAATGTCTTTTAAAACTTCATACCAGAAAAGCTTAATTCATAATGATTGAACTAAGATACTTGCTGATTCTTGAAATTTCTAAGATGTGATATTATATCCTTTCTTTTATCTGTTTCATGACCTTTGTATTAAATTTGATCTCTTTTTCCCCATTTAATAGTAGAATTGGAGCTTGTTTAAGAAAAAGGGTAGTTTATACTTTTTCCATATTTAGTCATATTCTTGAGGAAAGGTACTTAATAGCAGTGATTTCTAGAGGGTCAAGTTCAGATGCTTTGCTCTTTGCTACCTCTGTGGTAATCTCTTAATTGATCTTTAAAAGATGAAAGTTATCAACCACTCCAAAATCAGCATCAACATAAATAATTCCTTTTGTGTGAGGTGATAAAATCTCAGAAATATGTTTATTCTTTTTCTATTTTAATACATTTCTGCCCGATTGAGTCTGTCTTATTTATTAATCTTGTCCTTTCATCAAAGGGATCAGGCATATGTATGGCATTTTTTCTCATTTCTTCTATGAGGTAGTACTTGAGAAGGGCAGGTTAGATCAGGATACTGACTATTCAAAAGCTGGGACCTTTCTGATTAGACAAGATGAAAAACTGTAATATGTGATATAAATATAATTTCTGTGCATTGTATCTACAACTATGATACGTCCACCAATTATTTTTGCCATTTATGATTTTTTGCTTAATGCCATTTTTATAGGAAACCATTTCCTATAAAAATATAGAATAGATATTTACAGGTAGTCCTTGACAATTGTTCATTTAGTGACTGTTTGAAGTTACAGCACTGAAAAAAGTGGACTTATGGCCATTTTTCACACAAGTTGTAGCATCCCATGGTCACACTCCAACTGCAGCTGGAAAGTATTGCAGTTTGAAACCCTGGAGAGCTGCTGTTAACACTTAGACAACATTGTACTATGAATCAATCATCTAAGACTTGGTATAAGAACAAATATTTTGTCATAGAAAAAGGATATTATTTTGCTTTTTGTTTAGAAATAATGTACAGTTAAAGTTAGTGTCTATGAATGGTGTTATGGCTATTCTCATATTAAGAATATTTGTTAGACCTGAATGGTTAGTTCCTCACAAACACAAGTAGAACTCTGCATTATCACTATTTTTTCATTTTTGTTGTTCTGGATCCTGTCTAGGAACTCCTTTGGATTATGCTATAAAATCTCCTGTATAGGATAGGAGATGCTGCATTTAACACATTCTTCATATAACCTGTTCCAAAGGATGTCAAGTATTTCAGGTGCCTGATACTGATTCCTTGGTAGTAGCATCTGTCCTTACATTCATTACATGCTGCTGTGCAGCGTTAAAAAGTTATAGCAGAAAGTTATACAATACTTTCAACTTCAGATAATGTTGGCTGTCTATAAAGAGTTCATGAAAAGGAATATGGTTTAATCATCAGTGATCTTCAAACAAATTTTATTATTGCCGAAGTATTATATCTTTCCTGTAAGAGTACTGGCCACTATGGACTGTAAGAAAAATAATTTGATACACGTGTTCAAAATTCAGACACTTGTCAACTGGTTCATCTTTATGATGGTTGCAGTGTCCCAGAATCATGTTACTATCTTTTGCAACTTTCTGATAAGCAAAATAAATGGGGAAGCCAGGTTCACTTAACAAATGTGTTACTAAACTGCAGTGATTCATTTAACAACTATGGCAAGAAAAGTTGTAAAATAAGACAAAACTCACTTCAATTCTGGCTTCTCATTGAAAGCCATATTTCATACTTGCTCTTACAATATTCTAATTCTTATGCCTGTATCCTAATTTTTTTCAGCCTGAATTTTTCACATTTACGTTGGAACGTTCCAGGATTTTGCTTTTTTGTGTAATACTTTGACTTTGGTTTAACACTAGAATTGAACTACATAACTTTGGAATTTGCTTTAGCATCCAGATTTTGCATTTTGTATCACAGTGTATGAACTTGATCTTTATAAAATATCTAATCCATTCTGTCTAGTGAGCTGATCTAAACAATGTTTTAGTTCGGTATAATAATGCCTATAGAGACACTTCCTTCTTTGCTTTTCTGTTTGGAATTTGACAGATCCAATTCTTTTAAGACAAGAAGAGTAGACATGAACAAGTCATGATAAAAGGTAGGAAAAACAAAGTAAGCGACAGCCAAAATGGGAATATGAAAACAAAAATGAATGTAAAAAGATATCAGAACAATACTGAAAACAAATGAAATGACTGAAGTCTTAGGAATTCTGAGTTTAAATTATCTTTTACTAGATGTGTTATAATGCAATGTCTCATTCAGCTTCAAAAAAAAAGCACAGGTAAGATTAAGAGGTCTTAATGACATCCTATTACAAATCATATATTCATTCAGATGAATAAATGGTAACGTGGACTAATACTGATTAATGTTGCTGGAAGCCATAAATAGGGAGTGGGCTTGTGATGAGTAGCAACAAATAATTACTAATGAATGTTTTACCTACATATATTAGGATAATGATATTATAATTTAATATACAACGTAATAAGAGAAATTTATCATAGGGAAGAATTAATCATGAAACTCCATGGAAATTTAGTATTTTTAAGGATGTGTTTTGGCAACATCCAAGAAATACTTTACCTTTCTCTGCATGCCACCAAATTAGGAAAAAGGATTGTACTATGAAATTAGATTTGTAAAAGTATTTTTGAAGTATTCATCTAAGTGACACATCAGCATCTTAATGATTCAGTGTAATTATTAACTATTGAGCCACATCATTATTAGATACGCCCAATTATGTTTCATGTATTAAACTTTGATGTGGTTTGTTTTCAGGAAAAGTGATAAAGATGACATATTAATATTTTGGTCATAGAATTAATGCTCCTGGTAATTGTAATATTAGAATAGAGTAGAGTAGAGTAGAGTAGAGTAGAAAATAGAAAAACAAGACCTTGGAGGTTCAACCCCCTGCTTAGTCAGGAATACAGTCACTTATACAATTTCAGACAAATGGTTATCCAATCGCTTCTTAAAAACTTCAAGTTTGAGAATTTAAATTAGATTCAGTGGCAGGTTCAATAGATGTCATTACTATTACACATTTTTAATGATAGAATGTCTACAAAATTTATGTTCATTGGTATCATACATAATCTTATTAGATAATAAATGTAATTTATATTAATATGCAAAATCAAGCTTACACAAAGATATTATTAGTTAAGTAATTCCGTTTGGTCTGTTTTAGAAACATGTTTGTGACAAATAAGTTTACAATTGAAAAGATATAAATATGTAAATGTATAATTTTCAGGCGTGTAATAGTGTGATCAAAGCTGAATGAAACAGGTTTATAAATGAACAAATTAAAAATTAACATGGATTTCAATAATATTGGTGGCATGATTCCTATTGCGATTTTATCAGTTGTGCATTATACAGGTAGTCCTCATCAGCTACATTTGAGACCAGCAATTCTGTCACTAAGTAACATGGTCAGAAAATGAAAAATCACTTGACTGCACTCAACTTATAATGGCAGTTCATCAGTTGTAGTTGCAATTGTTAAGCTAAGCTAAGTCACTAAGCATGATTGTGTTTTCTGGCTGACCATCCTCATTGACTTTCCTGGTTGAAAGCCATCTGGGAATGTCACAAATGGCAATCACATGACCTCAGGAGGCTGTAACTGTCATAAATGTGCAACTGTCATAAATGTGCTCTGCTTCCAAGTACATAAATCACAGTCATGTGACTGGGGGGGGGGGATGCTGCAATTTTGAGTACAGGCTGTAAGACTAATTATTCAATGGTGTTGTAACTTTAAATGGTCACTGAACAAATGGTTAGAAAGCAAGGTACTACTGTCAAATCCAAATGACTTTAGGGAGAAAACCCAAATTATGTTTGACTTCATACCATACACGAGAAGATACCCACTACAAGAACTAAAGCGTTTTATTGCAATATAAGCTTTCTAGTGTATTTCAGTGAACCCTTACTTTCCTGTATTCTGAATTGTATTTTGACTGAATTTGTACAATCAAAATCAAACCAATGCAGGCCAAGTTCATTCTAGCATCATTAAGAATATGTTTAGCTTAGTAATTATAATAGTGTCATCTTCACTCAAATTTCATTAGATTTTGTCACAGAAAAAAAACTGCAGGTATCTTTAAAATAAAGAGAACAGTTTTCTTTTTTTTAAATATTTTTTTTATTTTTAAACAAACACACACACACACATACATAAACAAAACATAAAAACATAAAACCATCTTCCAGTTACAGTGTCTTAGTTGGTTACAGAGTTTTTGTGCTATCTTTTCATAGTCCTCACTTACAGTTTATATAAAGTCTCACATTATCATTCTAACATATAATTCATACATTATCAATCAATTGTTCTTTTGACTGAACTCCTCCGTAATGGTTAACTTTTCTATAATTTTAATTTGATTATGATTAATAAAAACACTAGCTGTTTAGATTAATAAAAATACTAGCTATTTCACTTTTATTGTATTTGATAATGGAAGAATTGTATGCCACTTCCCTGCTGCTTATTCCAATCTAGCAATTAAATTGGATTCAACTCTTCCTGGAGTGATCCAGATTAAATATCATGTCTAGAGCTGTGCTTCAACCCTCAATTCTTTATTTTTAAAAATTATATCTATTTAAAACATTATTAAAGAGTCTCATGCTAAGTTTACTTTGAAAGTTTGTGTTTGGTTAATACTCATTTCTGCAACTTTTGTGCTGTTTTAATCTGGCTGACTCTGAGAGATGTATGAAAGTCAGAAAGGAATTTACATCATACAAGCGAAATAATTAATAAGCATCTAGATAATTGCACCTTTACTGAATCTATAGTTTCATCAGTTACAAATCCTTCATTTCCCAGAGGCTTTTTAATCATCTGGGGATTAACAAGCTTCCAAAGTATCATCATAGTCTCTGGCAGTTTGTACCAGTGAAACAGGGCAAGAATGATGTCCATAGGAGCTAGACCATACCCACTTCATCAAGATTCAGAAGCTCAAACTCATTCAAGGAAATGTAAGAACATGACCCAGAGGTTCTAGCAGGTTCGCTAGAACCGGTAGTAAATTTTCTAAGCAGTTCAGAGAACCGGTTGTTAGAAGAAATCTCC